>CAUYRT010051942.1:0-27578 GCA_963574885.1 Lepilemur ruficaudatus | reverse complement strand
TTGTGCTGCCATAAATATTCGGGTGCAGATGTCTTTATCATAGAATGTCTTATGCTCTTTTGGGTAGATGCCTAATAATGCTATTGCTGGATCAAATGGTAATTCTATTTTTAGCTCTTTGAGGAATCTCCAAATTCTTTTCCACCGAGGTTGCACTAATTTGCAGTCCCACCAGCAATGTAAGAGTGTTCCTGTCTCTCCACATCCTTGCCAGCATTTGTTGTTTTGGGAAAATAACTTGCTCTTGTGGAATCTAATCCATTCCTTCCAGAGTAAGAAGTCACGCACTACCTCAGGAGAGTATTAACCTATTCAAGATGGATCCACCTCCATGACCCAGACAACTCCCACTAGGCACATAATCTAACACTGACACATTGGGAATCAAATTTACCTAAGGCCATTCCCTGAATTTTGGTGGGGAAAACCATATCCAAACCATAGCAGAGCTTGGGATTTAAAAGTGAGAGAAAATCAAATAAGCAAGCACTTTGTAGCATGATATGTGCTAAATAGATCCAATGGTGCTCTAGAAAAAATAGGCAGAATGATTGTTGAGATCAATAAAAGGGCAACCAAACGAGGAGGCAGCTACATTGGCACCTGAAGGAGGAGTAGGATGTTATATGGTCAAAAGTGGATAGAGTGTTTCAGGTAGAAAAAACAAATACTAAAACATCAAGAAAGAAGAAGCATAGGGAAAGAAAAGTATGCCTTAAAAAAATCTAGATTTTTATGGAAGGGAGGGTGAAGGCAAGTGCAAGGGCCAGGTCATAATCGGTTCATATATACTTTAAGGCAGGATAGATTAATATTAATAGATATCTTGAAGGATCTCAAGAGAACATGTCCTTCCATTCTGATAATGGATACAAGCATAAAATTAGTTGTGCTTACGATACAACTATTGGACATAATATTTTTGATATCTTATTGAAATTTAGAGAATACTCACCTGTTATTCTTTGCTAGAAAAAAAGAATTCAGCAGCTTGGATCTGGCTTGATCTTTGAATGTAAAAAGTTATATTTAGAGGTGTAAAGTGATAAAAATAGAAGCAACAAAAGAAAACTCTTAGAAAAAAAGCTACAGATGCTAATATCAAGATCAATAGGTTTTTATTGTGTATTGTTAATATGACTTTTCTGTAAACAAAAAAAAAAATCAGAAAAGTAACCTGTTTTATTTCCTGGCTTCCATTTTCCCCATGGACTTTATGCCATTTCTGTTTTTATAGGTATATACAGAAATATATATCTATATCTATCAATGTCTGTCTACATATAGATATATATTATAAACAGAGATATAAATACATGTAGAATTTTATAGAAATATAATTCAGAAGGGAATGATGGAAAACAGAATTATAATTGAGAGGTGTTTTAACTATGTTTTTAGTGATAAAATATTTTAATTTTAAACTTTTATTGGTGTAAGAGCTAAGTACAGCTACTGAAATTTATTTACAATGATATATCCAGCATTAGTGATAGTCCAGTATACACAGTCAAAAGACTATGAAGTTTTTAGAGTTTCTTTGCTTTAAAACTTACAGCTGTGAAGGCTATTGTCAGGCTTTTTTTGGTTTTACCTAAGGCTGCTTCTAACCTCTGTTTTCAAGAACACTGAAATTAGACAATTAACAACTTTAGTATAGTTGATGGTCTTGTCTGTAGGGATGGTAATAGGCTTCAGAAGATTAATAGCCTGATTCAGGTTTCATAATGGAACATCTGTAGAATAACCATTAAGCATATTTGTCATGGTGATTTTCTTTGTAGCTATTGTAACTAAATTCACAGTATCCAGGGGACACTTTAAACTGACCAACTAGGTATGTGAAAACCTTGCTCCCCCATGGATATGTACTATAGAGTGAAGACATCAGTATTTGGGTTATGAATAATTCAAATATAACATAATTGGCCATTACAATTTCAATTCACCTGGATTGTGCCTTGAACTGAATATTAAACAGAAACCAAAAACGTAACTAGCTAATTAATATTTCCCATCAATAAGAAAATTATATAAACACATTCATTCATCATAAATACTGACTAAATCAATATTTTAAAAGTTTCTGATGATTTTAACAAAGAAGATATGCTTTCAATATGAATTATTTTTTCTTTTCAAGTTGGTATATAGATAACAGCCACATTAAGTATTAAAGATACATGCAGCTCGTATGATCCCATCAAGCTCACTGGGGTATAATAATAATGCATGTCAGTCAGCAACATGAAGAAGGAAAGCCTCGACTTCTATTTATCCCAAGTAATGTCTGATGAATCCATTGCATATATCTATCTGCAGATGAAAGGTCTGCTTTCACCTGACTCCATTTTTCCCATCTCAGTTACACATGGGAAGCTTATTCTAAAATAAGCAGAGAAAATGACTCTAACAGTATACTTTCTCATGTATGAGCACCAATTCTTGTCTTTGGCTTTGATTTTACCTTGTGGTCACATTTGTGGCTTTGTTAGAGGAAATACGTGCCATTTTCTAACACCTTCTTAGTCTTCCTGGGAGAGTCATAAAATGTATCATTTAAAAGGAGATATCTGAGCTAGTTCAAATACTGCAATGGTATGTCAAGTACCATGAAGTTTAAGGGGATGGTGAGAGAAGTTCAATATTGTGGAGTGACTCTGTAAATGGTAAATTAGAGAGGATGATAATAGGGCAAAAGTTTTTGACTGAGAGTTGGTCTGAGTTTAGATTGTGAACATTACTGTTTGACATATTAATGGGATTTGATATTAACTTGGAGATAATGAGAATAAGGTAGGCTAATAACCATTCTGGTGGCTATACAGAATAATGGCTAAGTTGAGAAAGGCTTAACAGTCCAGAAAAATTTTAGAGGCTGTCAACCGCTCCAAGACTGTAAATATGAGATGTTGAGGGCCAATGAAGACCTTATATATAAGTATTAAGAGATATGCAAATAAAGATTGAGATGTTTGAAAGCTTTTACTAACTAAGATTAGATAGGATTTGGTAATGAATAGTAGAATATAGCAGTCAGTGAGTAAATGGAGAATTTCAAACGGTGCCAATTTTTCCAACTTAGGAGATGGTGGACCAATTGCTCTATTAATATGACTAAAATTATAAGTTGAAGAAAATGCTTAAGTGTGAGAAAAAAATTGACTTTGAATTTCAGTTTGATATCTCTATATAGAATGTTGAAGTAAATAGGAACATGTGATCCTATATGGGAATAAAATTTGGAAAAAAGATAGGGATCTCAAGAAAACAATAATAGCCATGGGAATAGATGATATCATCGAAAGAGAATCAATAAAGTAGAAGCAAAGGAATGGGAAACTTCACCTTAAAAGGAGAAGCATTATTTTTTATATTTCTATGAAAAATGCCAGTGGAATTTTGATAGCGATTGCATTGAATCTGTATATGGCTTTGGGTAGTATGACAATTTTAACAATATTAATTCTTCCATTCCATAAACATGGGATATGTTTCCATTTATTTGTGCTTTCTTTAATTTCTGTCATCAATGTTTTATCATTTTTAGTGCACAGATCTTTCACTTCCTTTGTATATTTATTCCTATTTTATTTTTTGATTATATTGTATATGTGATTGTTTTCTTGATATCTTTTTCAAATAACTTGCTATTTATGTAAAAAATGCTAATTGCATGTTGAATGGTATCTGCAACTTTACTGGATTATTACTTTTAACAGTTTTTTAGTGGAGTCTTTAGGATTTTTCTATATGTAAGATCATGACATCTGCTAACAGAAATAATTTTGCTTCTTTATTTTGATTTGGATGCTTTTTATTTCTTTTTCTTATCTGATTGTTCTTGCTAGTACTTCTAGTACTATGTTAAATAGAAGTGGTAAGAATGGCCATCTTTGCCTTGTCAGCTCTTAGATCAATTTTTCCCCATTGATTATTATATTAACTCTTAGAATTTCACAAATGGCCTTTATTGTGTTGAGAAAATTTCATTCTATACCTAATTTGTTGAGAGTTTTTATTATGAAAGATATTGAACTCCGTCTAGTGTTTCATTTTCTGTATCTATTTAGATAATCATGTGAGTTTTTTTTCTTTTTTTTGCTTTGTTGTATATCACATTGATTGTTTTACATATGTAAAATCAACCTTTCACCCCAGGGAAGACTCTAAAGAGTCAAAACAATATTGAGAAAGAGAAACAAAGTGGGAGACATCACACTGCCTAATTTCAAATTATATTATAAAACAATAACAATATAAATAGTTTGGCATAAAAACAGACACACAAACCAATGTAACAGAATAAAAGCCAAGAAACAAACCCAAGAAATACAGTCAACTTATTTTCAACAAGACCACCAAGAAGACACATCTTCTTGAAAATCTCTTCCAGATAGAGTATTCGAATCTACACTTTTATCCTTAGCCTTTTATAATCAAGATAAATACCAAGCCATCTTATTTTCTTCTATGACATTGAATTTTTAGACACCAGGCCAGTCAGTTTTTCAGAATTCTTGTTCATAGTAATACAATGTCTGATTGTTTTCTAATGATTAGATTCAGGTTAAATATTTTTGAAAAGGATGCAATATAGGTGATGATTAGCCCAAGTTTTGATACCAGTCTTAGGTTTATTAGAATTTTAGGTTGATGACCACCATATAGATGTACTGCTTTTTCCATCAAGTTCCAATGCCTGGAACAAAGATCTCTGACTGGAGTTGGCATAAGGTCATTTAATATACGTGGTTGGAAGATTTATGATGAGTCTTCCCCCTACTCCTAAGTTTGTATCCAGTGGTTATTCAATCAACACTAATTAAAGTTTTTTACAAATGGAGTTAAGGTTACTAACTGACTTTCAAGAAAGCTGATTATCTTGAATAATTTGGAGATGACTCAGTTGCATGAGCCTTTAAAAGGAAAGGAAATCAGAGAGGTTTAGCGAAAGAAGGAGGCAGAGGAGAAGACAGAGAGATGTGAAACTTTAGAATAACTTGACCTGCCATTGCAGGTTTTGAAGATAGAAGGACCTCAGCCAACCAATGTAGGTGGCCTCTAGAAACTGAAATTGACCCCCAAAGACAGCTAGCGAGAAAACAGGGATCTCAGCCCCCCATCCTCAAGGAACTGAATTCTGTCAACCACCTGAATGAACTTGGAATACGATTCATTCCCAGAATTGCCCAAGATCTTTATAACCTTCTAATATTATAACCAGAAGACCTTGCCACCCATGCTGTGCCTGGATTTTTGATCTATAGGACTCTGACCCAATTAATTTGTGTTACCTTAAGATGTTAAGGTTGTGACTTTTTTTAAAGAAGCAACAGAAAAACTAATAGAATATACGAAATGGTTATGGTTTCCTCAGAAGAACATTTTGGTAACCCTTCATATTAGAAGGCAGTAAGGATGAGTCTCATGAGACAGATTTCTTATTTTATCATGTGTGTACCATATCCATCACTATGACCTGGCTTGAAGCCAGGAGCATTGACAGATGCTCACTACATAAGTATTAAACATATCGTATTATTAAAACAATGTATTCCACAGTCTAAAGGTATATAGCAGTGAGCATCCTTACCTCAGAAAAACATTTGTTTTTCTGAGTCTTTATTTATTATGCACTGTCACTCATTCTTTTGAGCCTTACCATATTTTCTTTTTCTAGTTAAAATTTTGTTTTTGTTTATTTGTACATCTATAAGAAAGTAATTATAAAAGATTGTCTTAGACATCAGTGATAGTTTTTAATGAACTTTTTTACCAGCATTTCATATTTTAACGGATACTTGGAATGCAATGAAAACTGGTCATTCACTTATTCATTTAATTCATTAAAGAAATATGCAAACTGAAATTTATTTCCTACAGTCCTAGAGTCGGGACATCTGAGATCAGGATGTCAGTATGGTCGGATTTTGCTGAGGTCCATCTAGGTTGCAGGCTGCTGACTTCTGGTTGTATCCTTGGATGACAGAAAGAGGGCAAGCTAGGTCTTTGGCTGCTTCTTATAAGACCTCTAATTCTATTCATGAGGACTCAATCCTCCTGACCCAATTATGTCCAAATGCCCCACTTCCAAAGAGCATCACATAGAGATTTGAATTTTAGAAGGACAAACACACAGGGATAGGTCCCATTAATATTTTATGAAAATATGCAAGTGGTGAACTGATTTCATTTGGTAAATATGAAAAACAAGAGTTCACCATATTAAGTGTTAACTTTAATATGTTTCCTAGATTTTGAGCAACATTCCCACATTAGAATAATCAGCAAGTTTTCTTAAAGTTAATGTTTATTAACAGCATGGACTCTATTTCTGGTTGTTACGGACTTCTTCTCAATTATTTACCACTCTCTCCTTTTATTAATAAGTATGAAAAGTCTATTTAATACTCCAGGGTTTCTCAGGACTTTCATAAACAGACATAAATCTTGCCTGTCCCTTATATCTTCTGCTGCAATAGATGCACTAATTTCTCTCAGTGGCATTTTCTAGGATTCATGTGTATGAGTGTATACATGGGTTATTAAGCACACATACATTTTCTAGCCTTGTCTGCTGAGAAAATCTAGAAGCAATGATGTTACAGTAGTAATGAACATACCCAGCACCCACATTCTAGTATCTAATAAAAAGAACTAACACTCCTTGTAGAAATGGCTAATTCTAGAGCTGGAATAAGAAATATGTAGGAAAATTTATCTGAAAACCTCGATACTTTCAGTGAAATGGAGTGAAGTTGAAGGAATTTGAATAGATCAAGAAAATCTGATTTATGATTAGAAAAATATAATCTGGCTACTCTGTAGGAAACAGACTGTAGAGGAGTTAAGCGTAGAAACAGGGAATCCAGTTAGGTGACTATTATATAAATGTAGGTGACAGAAGACAGTAGGAGTGAGAAGTGATCAGATACTGAATATGCAACAGAGGGAATGACCTCAAAAAGGGCAAAATGTATCACAAGCTGTCTATTTAAAATCTCCCCCACTCTTTTTGGGAATTAATGCCTGCATCCTTGCCCTAGGCCAGTGGTTGGGAGGTGCAGGGGAGTATCCTTTGTTCTTTGTCCCATGGGAGATGGTTCAACGGAACTTTCTGGGCAGAAGTCAAGAGATTGTTTTCACCAGATTGTCTTTGCTGGAGATGGGATTGATCATAATTATCAATTGTAGTTAAACAACAATAACCTGAAACTAAAAACCCTCCCTTTAAAGGCTCTGTATTTCTGCTTATAGATAGGACAATGTAACTTTAAGACAGGAGTCTGCCATTCTCCTCATTTGCTGAAAAATTAATAAACCTCCCTTTCCCTGTCCTCAAACCGCTTTTCCTCATTCTTTTGATGCGGCTTCAGGGACAAGTGCCGAACTTTTGCTAACTAATACGTTTTTGAGATGAAGTTTAGGGTACACTGATTAATTAGAAATTGAACATATATGTCAGGATGATATGTGTATGTGCACATATATGAGATAAATATATATGTATGTGTGTGTGTGTGTATATATATTATATGTGTGTGTATATATACATATATAGAGAGAGAGAGAGAGAGAGAGACAGAAAGAAAGAGAGAGAGAGACTCAGATACAACCCTGAACCTTCTGGAAGTTTTGGTCTGAGCTACTGAGTATGAGTTTTCAAAGGCTGGAATGAAGAAACACTAGGGGGATATAGAAAGGTATAGGAAAGTGTAGAAAATTGAAGAAACTAACTGTGGAGATATGTATTTTGATTTACTTATAGGCTTCCAAGTAGAATTAGGCATTGGACTTGAGTCTATAGTTAAGGGTAGAAATCTGGGCTAAAGATATCAATTTTGAAATCATGAGCATTTTGCTTTTATTTGACTATATGACTGGATCAGATCATCAAGTTAGAGTTCATAGGATAAAAGAGTCTCAAGACTTAATCTTGGGACAGTACAGCATTTCCTGTATTTTAGGTCTATGGTATGAAATACAGTTCCATCTAAAATGCTATTTTTGCTAAGCTGATTTTTAATACTAGCCATCAATGATTTTTTAAAAAAGTTACTTAGCATGGATATCTTAGGCTTTATAGGATGCCAGCCAGGCTAACTTTTTTTGGACAAAGGCCTTAAACAACTATTCCCTGAGCTTCCTGCAAGGCACTAAAAATATTCTGATAATTGCAGAAAGTTAATTTGTTAGCATAGTGTCTATTGGAGCTAAGGTATACATTTTTTAAATACTGTTTTTGCTTATAAATGTACAACATCTTGCATTTTATATCATGTCAAATCTTTGTTTGCCTTAATATAAAATAAAATCTTTTCAGAAATTCTAGCAAAATTGATTCTCCATGAATATGCACTGGGTTTAGCCTATATCTTTAAATTTGCTGCTCCCATAGCTGTCTAACCCTAGAATTTGAGTAGTTCATCTTCAGTCAAGTGATATGAATAGCCATATGGCTTGATGGTTTAATTTATAGGCCCTAGAGCCTGAATGCTTCAAATCACTCTGCTCTACCACTTACCTTGTGCATATTTTGCAACCCCTTTAAATGTCAATTTCCTAATCTATAAGATGGGGTGGATAATAATATTTATTTTCTAAGGATATTATTAGAGTTATTGGAATTAATCTGTTTATAATGCATAAAATAATCGGTATTAGCTATTGTTACCATATGTAACTAGCATCCTCTCTGACATTACTGCACAGACGTCGCAGATTTATGGAATTCATCATATCCTCCCATAAGACATCCAGCACATGGAAAGCACTTAATGTATAGTTCTTATTCTAATCATTATTTGAGAGTTGAGAGAAGCTACTTACTTCTAAAAATCAAAGGTAAAATAATGTGAAAATCTGTTATACTATCGATTATCCCATATGTATTTTATTTTCAGGGATTATAAACAATTCTAATAGTAAATTTCTTTCTTTTCTGAAATATATAGATACTACATATCAAATTTTTTGGAAAGAATGAACATTTTTTATATTTAAGTTTTTAATTATGTTCTTTAATTAATAATTTGTGGATAATTAGAACTTGCATACAAAATTTCACATGTGTATTAATAATTAGTTATTCCTTGTGTGGTTACATTTTCTTGAATTCATTCGGTAGTTGAAAATTTGATATATGTTTCCCTGCAATCAGAGGTTAAGACTTGCAGTTTTATAAAATGGGACAGCTGATTTGAATTTCTGGCAGACAAATTCACAAATTGATGTTTAAAATGCTGCTCTGCACAACTCATCATTCTACCTTTAGGTGAAATCGTCTTTTCTCTAAGCATTTTCCATTTTTCCTGTTCCTAGTATATGTCTCAAATTTGGAGTATAAAACTAGTATCCAAGGGCTATTTTAAATTCACACAATTCTTAAGAAAAACAATTTAACATTTTAGGTATATATTTCTGCACTAACAGATATCCATAAATTAAGGCTGCACTTACTTTTCTGCCTAGCAATGCACCTGTCTGCTTAAAATCTGTTGATTAAATATGATATTGCAAGTTCTTCATTAAAGGAGACACCTGAATTTCATTCGGGGCTTCAGTGAACAATGCTGAGTGTTATTCAAAGTGACAGGTCAAGTATAATTTTTTGCTCACACAAATTTGTAAAACTTCCATGTTCTTTAGATGATCTTCAGAGGAAAGGAGGCTGAATGGGGTGAAGTCAATGCTTGCTGGCTGGTACAATACAGCAGGTGTCTACACAGCCTTCTATGCTCCTCTATCAACATGTTTTTAAGCCACCAGATTAATGGAGCCCATGAAGTTCTAATAGAAAAGAAACTGCAACTCTTTTGTAAATCAGTGCTTGACAAGCAATGAAAGACATACAGTGAGTAGGTTACAGCACAGGCTTTGGAATTCAGCAGAATTTGGGTCAAATCTTGGTCTAATTTCTTAGCGTTTTTCCTTGGAGACATCTGAGCGCTGGGCCTCATTTTTCCTAGTTGAAAAATAGAGATAATAAAAGTTATCTTGCAAAATTTTTAGATAAATTAAATAAGCCCATATTTGTATAATATCTGATATGTATTAGGGCCAATCAAAAGTAAACATTTTATGAAATGCATTAGCATTGACGTATACTACCACAGGTGATGCAGACATTCAGCTTAACAGCTCAACCTCACACAATGACTAGCTGGTGTCCCTTGGCAGTACAGATGTGGTTCATGGCCTGGAGACGCTTTGTCAAAGTGTTGCTGGCTCTCTCCTCCAGGGCAATCACTCCTTCTTCCTCACTACCACAATCCTGTCTTGGTTGTGGATTTTGATTGGCAGGACCTTATTACACTAATCATGTTTTCTTCACTAGTGATTAAATTAGCTATAGTCATGTAACCTAGGTTTACACTAAAAAGATGTAAGAGAAAGACTAATGAGAGACTTCTACAAAGATTATTCTTCCTGATAAATAAAAAAGAGATCTGCATAAGGAGAAAAATATGTTTTTTCTTATCACCGCCCTTTACTATTTAGAATATTGTCATATGAGAGGATTCAAAGCTTGGAGCTAAGGCAGTAATCTTTCAAACATTAGGTGAAACACCTGGTGACAAAAGCCAAGACAATGATTGAACAGAGGAAGCAGGCAAGGGCCTACCTCTTGAAGGCGTAACTTCTGTGTCAAATTGCTCAGAGGCTGCCTAACTCAGGGATTTCTGTTAGTACAATTTTGACAAACTCTTAATTTGGCTTTTAGTTACTGTTAGCAATAATATCCTAACTTATTAAAACAATATACACAGTAACAATGTGGAGTTCAATTTTAAAATTGTATTATCATTTAAATATTCTAAATCTTCTTTGCTAAAGTATCCACTTAATCAGAAATTTTCTACTCTTTCATTGACAGTTCACTAAGGGAAAAGGACATCTATTAATGATTGGGACTTGATTTTACTTTACTTTATTTATTTATTTTTATTTTTACTTTAGTCTTTTCTTTCTGTAGGGAGAATGTTCATTTATTCAACAATCACTCTTCACATTCTCAATATATTCTATGTTAAGTACAAGGTGTATAACGAAGCAGTGCCCTTAAGGAGAAGATAATTGACAAAAAGAGATAAAAGTTTCTCATAAATAGCTCCAATATGGAACAATATGAGATGTATAAAATGTGAAAAAGCAAGATGTGAGTTTATTGCAAAGTAGAAAGATTACTTCCATTAAGCTGTTTCTAAACTACATATCCT
Organism: Lepilemur ruficaudatus; assembly: GCA_963574885.1. Lineage (NCBI taxonomy): Eukaryota > Metazoa > Chordata > Mammalia > Primates > Lepilemuridae > Lepilemur > Lepilemur ruficaudatus. The sequence goes on along the minus strand of CAUYRT010051942.1, from coordinate 16,356 downwards.
AAAGAAAAAAAAATGGAAATTTTGAAATAATGGGAAAAATAAAGGTTTTCAAATGGGGAAAATATTTGATTTTGGTTTACAAAAACTTACCAGCTGAATGATCCTGAACAAGTTAATTAAACTCTGTTTCAAAGTGTATATATTTGTAAAATGAAGATAACGACACCTTACCCAGAGAGTTGTGGATAGAGTAAATGATGCTTATAAAACCCCTGGAGCATAATTTTCACTCTATGCATTTTAATTATCTTATTAATGTTAGATATATATGGAACAACTGTTTTGTGATGAGTATCATTTTCTTAGATTTCAATATTTCATTCATGTGCATTCTCATACAGTCATTCACCTTTTTCTTAAAATAATTCTAAAATGTAGGCAGTGGAGTTAGCACTTTTGATAATTATTTTAAGAGAAAATTATCAAATTTATTTAATGTGTGTACACAGGAAGCCCCAGAAAATGAGGAATTTTTTTTTAGAGAAAAAGTCTCACTCTGTGTCCCAAGCTCTAGTACAGTGGTACAAACAGAACTCACTGCAACCTTGAATTCCCAGGCTCAAGTGGTGCCCCCCTGCCTTAGTCTCACAAGTAGCTAGGACTACAGTTGTGCACCACCATGCCCAGCTAATTTTCAGACTTTTTTTAGAGACAGGGTCTCACTACATTGCCCAGGCTGGTCTCAAACTCCTGGCCTCAAGTGATCCTCCTATCTCAGCCTCCCAAAGCTCTGAGGTTACAGGCATGAGCTGCCAAGCCCAGCTGACAATTTTTGAAAAGGGATTTACATACTGTATTGCTTTGTGTAAAGTAAACTAATTGGTAATCTATATAACCTGAAATCCAGTCTCATTTCTGCAGTAACCTGGGAGTGATAGGTAACCTCTGCATTTAATGCTTTATAAACTAGAAATATTGAAATAGATAAACTCTAATTCCCTCTGTAACTATTTGTCTGCTCAAATGATATAAATTTCAAGAACACAGGATCTAGGACGTGAACTCTAATACAAAGTATTCCAGATAAATTATGTAGGTACACCTCTACGCAGTGGAGCTAAGTATTTCCCAAGTATGCCAACATGGACTGTACCTAGTGAGTTTCTTCCAAAGAATAGTGTATGTAAAAATGTGGGGAACGTGAGGGTGGAATAGTAGCTAGTGGTAACTTTACAGTGGAAAAACCTAACAAACACTACCTCTACGTAGGCCAGGTGACCAAGGTTTACATCCACAGTGTTGAGTCATATTGTATCATGTGTCCCTGATACGATGTGATCAGAGGGGCACTTCACTACTATGCTATTATTCTCCAAAACCCTAAAGTCCAATATAACTATGAGAAAAACGTAAGACATACCAATACTGAAGCACATTCTACAAAATAATTGAGTAGAAGTCCTCAAAATTGTCAAGGTTATGAAAAAGAAGGGCAATCTGTGAAACTCTCACGGACCAGAAGAGACTAAGGAGACATGATCACTAAATAGACTAAATGCAATGTGATATCCTGGAAAGGATCCTGAAATAGACAAATGGCCCTAATGGAAAAATTAGTAAAATTCATACACAAGTCTGAAGTTTAGTTAGGAGTAATGTGTCGATGTTGATTAGTTGTGACAAGTATACCATGAAAATGTACGCTGTAACCTTGTAAACCAGGTAAGGAGTATACAAAGAGTGCTCCACAAATCTTTCTATGAATCTACAACTATATTAAAATTAAAATTTATTAAAGCAAAAAAAGAATTTGGGATTATATTTTTCTTATGCTTTAATTTTTAGGTATTACTGAAAATGATACTGAAAATTAATTATCCTGCATAACATATGATGAAATATCCTCTAGTGGCCTTCAACAAATAACTTTGAATTATGAATAGTTTTACACTTTTCAGTTCAAACTGTGTTGGGTGTGTGTTTTTGTGTGTGAAAGTTTTTATGCATGTCTGTGTGTATTTTGCAATTATCTGAGAATTTTAATTATTATCACCCCAAATTTCCTAGTCCCAGGAGCTGCGTCTTAATATGTTTTCAGCTATAGTACATTAACAATTAAAATACTGGGACTGAGAGAATTCATGACATGAGTTCTTATTAATGATGTATTTCCCCCAACCAATATAATTAACTACTGTCTTCTTGTTTTCAGGGCATGGGTGAGAGTGGCCTTTCAAATAAAGGAGGAGGATAGTTTAAGGGTGAGCACCAGCTGCTTGGGGCGGTTGCAGACCAGCATTGCCAGCTGCCCACAAATTCAAATATTAAAGATTTCTTCATCCTCTATAATTAAAGTAATTTCCACTTCCATCCTATATACTTTAAAAATAAATCCTACTTTATGTGTTGGGGTAAGTCTTGGCTTAAATCATGTCAAATTGTGATGAACAGTCAGAAGTGGAATTGGGTATTGGATCAGGGTATACGTCTATCAAATTATATGTTACTGTTATCATCTGTGGTGACCCAATCTCCAAGTACAGGCAGATCCGAAATATGCTCCTATGTAACCTTTTTGCAAAGATTCTTTTGCAAGACAATCTAGTTTTTGCTTTAAAGTTTTGCTGTCTCCCAAGTGCTCCTTCTATATAAACCAACCAGGAGGCTAAAGTATCTAAAATCATCATTATGCTTATATATCTAGTCTGAGGGATCTCCTTTTAGAGGTGTCTCCTATCAACAATAGATTGAAAATCTATGAATACTTACTTCTTCAAAGATATTCTTCTGCATCCATAAATGCTTTTGTCCTATTGTTTACATCCTTAAAAACCTCCCTAATAAATATTAATTTGGTCCTTCTAAAGACATCAGCAGAATAATTCAGTCCAGTATTCCATAATGTTTTAAGGTAACATCTAGAAACTATTACCAGCTTGAGAGGTGATAAGGCCTAGGGAAAAAAAATGCTGCCAGGAAATGATAAAGACACAAAACATAGTTAATATCCTAAATATTAACTTTTGCATTTTACTTACTTAAGCATGTTGAAAGCTTAAAGTTTGAATTCATGGAACCAGGGACCTTAAGACAGCTTGCTGGCCTGGAAAGGACTAAAACACACTGTAAAGTAACTGGACGACACATTTGAGGAACATTGATAAACATTGTAATTTCTTATGTATGTTACCACTCCCCTAGTACAGATAACTCAAATGTCTTTATCCTATTTAATGTCGTAATTTTTAGCAGGAGTTTCAAGGCAAATGTGTCATTTTGGAATAAAAATGAACTAGTTATCATATCAAATTGAATACAAATATCAAATTAAAGAAACTAAATTTGGAGAAATAATGAAGCTCACATTTTGTAGGTTAGGAGAAGTGCAATAAAATTTTCTCATCCTGCAAGAAGGAGGCTGAATCTCCTGATAGGAACTATAATTACTGTAAGGACTATAATTAGGCAGCAACATATTATTCCAGTGAAGGAGAAAAATGAAGAGGAATAAACACACTAAGCCTCTGCCTATTAGGAAGAACAAATATCTTTGAAATAAGATAAATCTGCATTTTAAATTACCGGAAAAGAGAAAAACATGATGTGACACTTAAATTTGAAGGGTTAAAATGTGTAAAAAGCAGAATAAAATGAGTACTGATTAACTATGGGAACCAGTAAACGTTGGCAATGAGCGAATGCCCTGTGTGGAAAATGTTAAGAGGCTATTTCCTTGAAACGGAAATTTGAAAATCACAAACAAAATTGCTTGATCCAAATTGTCAAGCTTCCCTAGGTTGTACTCAGTGGAGATTGAGTTTGATAATTCAGTGTCCTGAGAGAGAGCAATTGTGGTACAGATTTTAAAAAGGATAAGGTGTTCAATAGAGTTTGGTGAGAAAGAAGAAATTCCATGGACAAAGGCATGGGAAGAGGCAAAAAGATGAGGCAAAGTACTTAGATTTCTCTTTCCTGAAATTTGGTCGTGAATGGAAGGCAAGCTGAGACATCAGCTTGAGGGCAAAGAAAGTTTACAGATTCATCTGTTTAGTCACTTTGAACAAGGCTGTCAGTTGGGAGAATCACCGGTGCCAAAGTAAAGGTCAGAAATAAAAAATCAGTGAACAGTAATATGAGTAAAGCCCTGAAAGATGTGATGTGGGAACCGAGGATGAGAAGAACCCATAAGTTTAAAAATAACTGGAAAAGTAGCACGGAGAATTTCAGTCTGCAAGACCTCTTTTGTCTCTTGGAATTGACTGTGTGGGTGTATGTGTTCACTTGCAACGGAGAATCTGGCTATGTTCTTTGAAAAAAGCAATATGTAAATATTGACAAATATTTGACAGTGAATACTTGAAAGGTTTCTGAGTCCTGATACTCAACAATTTTAGTTTCCTTCCAGAATATATTTGCATAAGCAGTTAAAGTGAAAGTATATTGTATAAAAATAGAATTTTGTTGTAATTAATATGCCACTGAAATAATACAGACTTGTATTTCAACAAAATAGCTAGTATAGATAGGAACAACAGAAGAAAGGGTAATATTTTCTATGAAATCTCTAAGTTTCTACAATTATGTTCCCTTTTTAAGCAAAAGTGAAGTGAAAACACTGCAAGTGGAAAAAAGAATTGTAGTAAGTAACAAGTAAGGTCCTGATGATCATAAGCCAGTGGTTTCATTGCAGAAAAAGATTATAGGCTATAAACTGATAAAATAGATAAATACATCTCAAGACAATAACCAAGGATATGAAATTTGCCTTCCCAAGTCAAGAGCCATTATGCTAAGTTCCTATTTAACTTTTAACTTTAATGTTTACTTTTGAATCAAGCTAAATAAAAATGTATTTCAAACCATTATAATCAATATGGGATTGTTATCCCTGGACTCTAGCTGAGAGTTGAGAAAGTCAGATAAAATTTGTGTTTGAACTTAAAATTATATGCATGCTATATGTTACATTTCTGGTTCAATTTCTATATTAAAAAGTAAAATAGTTAAGTTAAGTTAAGTCTCACCACTTCTGGAAATGCAGCCATAAAATTTATTCATATCATTGAAGTTAGATATGGTCACTGATTTACTTGGCCCATGAAGTTTAAGTGAAATAGACAGATACCTGTACTCTCTGCCTGGAGGCACTCAGGAGCCAGTGTACGGTTCCAGCAGTGGTCTTGGAAACACAGAGCTCCATAAGGCCTCTGTGTGAAAAAGAAACAAACATTTGATATGACTGCAGATGATATTTATGGATTGTTTCCAGATATACTAGTATATTCTAGCATATATCATTTTATATAAGATAATATTTAATTTTTATCAAGCATTTTAACATAAAATTCACATAACTACAGTATAATTGAGAGGGCTGCATGAAATAATATATAATAAAATATAGTTTATAATAAATTCTAAATAAGTGTTATTTGATATATGTTTCATTAAAGGTTTAATTTTGTCACATTTTAATCATAATCTATGTACTTACCCTATGATTAACACTCATAGTGTCCAATATTATTATATACTATGTTACAGAAACATTGGATTGCAAAACAGATGCTTCTCCACTTATGATGAGATTAAGTCTTGGTAAACTCATAATAAGTAAAAAATATTGTAAGCCAAAAATGCATTTAATATCCCAATAAGCCCATCATAAAGTTGAAAAATCATAAGTTGAACCATTGTAAGTCCAGAAACTCCTCAACTTGGAATGTAGGTAAGTCCCAATAAATCCATTTTAAAATTGAAAAATGCTAAGTCAAACCATCATAAGTCAGCGATTGTCAGAATTTCTTTTAAGAAAGCAAAAATGATATTAAGATTTATAATAAATGAGCATATTGCTTTTATAATATACATGGTATTAGAATGTAATTGCTTAATATAATTGTATCCTGAATTTCAATGGAATAACCAGCATAGGATATTCTTATATTCATAATTGTATTAGGAATCTGAGTGTTTGAAAGACAGTACAGACATCTAAATATCATCACTGTTAAAGAAAATTGCACTAGACAATTTATGAAGGCATGGGAGACTTCATTCCAGACTATTGCAATAGGAAAGAGATTGAACTCAATTCCATGGAAACAAAAGGCAGAAGGAATTTTAAAGACTGGAGTGAGCTAATGGCTTGGGGGTGGGGATGGTTAGTCAATTTGATTAGGCCATCTGTGTTTGCTACTTGGTGTTTTATCAAAGTTAGGCTCCTACCCTCCCACAGAGGCTAGGAGATAGGGGCATTACCTTTTGTGATAATTACATTTAAAGTGATTGCTAACAGGTCTTTGAGAAAGACATTGATGGGCTGTAAAACTGGCAAGAGGCTGACAGAAGATTTACATTTCAAAGGGACAGAGGAAAACTTTACAATTGCAAATTTTCTAAAGTAAATGCTCTAAGAAAAGGGAGGTCAGTGGCCTATACTCAGGGAGAAAGCTGTGTAAAGTTTAGTCAAGCTGAGGAGAATGTTAAGATCATCCTGGTTAACACTTGTCTCATCACTGTTATCGTTCATTCATGATCTGTCTTCATAGATCCACTTCACATACCTCATGGTATGAAGAAAATGTTCTCGCTACCAGAAACCCAGAATTAGCAATTTAACCTTCACGTATAATGAGTTGCTTGGACTAGATTAGTAGGAAGAAAAGTATGATTTATATGAAAAGCAATGAAAGCTTTTTCTATCAAATTAATAAATGACTATATTTGAATTAAAATAGGCTTAAAGAAATCAAATTAAGTCTGAAATGTTGTAGTGTCAATAAATTTTACAATATAAATATTCATAAAAAGAGAAACAGTTATAAAGTAGACAAATCATTGCAGGTATCTTGTTCTTCTTTGAAGACAGGAACAAAATTCATCATTTGAATCATTATTCAGTTTGTACAATCATACTTTCATCGAGCATTTTAAAATGCCTAAGCTGTGGCAGGGATTTACTCGAGTTCCCCTGATTCTCAAATATCAATTATTGATCTCACGACAATTCAGTAAACTCTAGGGCTTAGTTTGTCAGACAAACAGAAAAGCTAAAGAAAAATCAGATTTAACTTTCAATTTTATTGCCACTCAGTTACTTTTGCTAATTAGGGAGGCTTCTACAATAAGCCAGGTGGTACTAATAAAAATAGTGAAAGAAGCTGGCTCAAGTAAAAAAGTAAGACACATCCTTCACACATTACTTACCTTTTCACCCCAATTTTTCCCTCTCATCTGCTTGCATCTAAAATTCCTCTAAATTTTATTACAAGGAATGGCTCCATATTTCTATGGTCATTGTATTTTTACCATATACAGGAAATCTTTTTTAAGCAGTGAGATGACAAATATTGCACATGGTTCTATTCTTTTTCATAAATATTGATGAAGTCTTTTGGTGATTTTGGTGAATTTTTCATAGAAACTTGCAAATATCTACTTCCCATGTAACAAGAACTTTAAAAAAATATATTAGTTCCCAAAGCACTAAATTACAGACAGAACTTAAACACAGTCAGTACATTCAAAAATAGCACAGTCTACATGGGGTGGGGTAAATGGGCAAACAAATATCACAAGTTCGATTATGAAGATATGTACATGATGACGATGGAGCACAGAGGAAGAATACCTAACTATGTCTGGGCAGTGAATAAGTTTCCCAGAAGGGATAGTACTCATTATAAGTTCTGAAACTCAAATAGATATCAATCAGTTGGAAGACGAGGAGAATCATGCTATTTAGAGAACAGTATTATGTAGAGCTCTTTGATTTGAAAGAACACAGAATATTTCGGGCACTCTCTCAAGAGTAGTACAGCAAAGTAAGTGGGTAGATATGTGATCATTGGCAGGGAGCAAGCTGGAGAGGTAGGTAAATTTTAGATCATGACTGATATTGTATGCCATGAAAAGGATCTTGGACTTTTATCCCATGTAATGTGTGGAATGATTGCATATAATAAGTGTTATAAACCCATAAAATTTAACAATTATTTATTGAATTAAATTAAACTTTAGAGTCACTCTTTGTAAGTTGTTTTCCGGTAGGTATCGCTTAAATTTTTTCTTGGAAAGAAAAATAGCTTGGTTCAATGTATTTGAATAGTGAACTTTCCAATCAATTTCATTTACCTGTGAGAAATCCATTACATAATGTAAGGTTGGTGGTATTTTAAACATTTATGTTATTTGCAGTAAGTGAAAGTGGAAATCATTGTACTAATAGAGTAACATAGTGGTTATACTGTCAACCATGAAATATGATTATTAGGGAAGTTATGGAGATAAATACAAAATATCAGTTTCTTAAGGGAAATAGCTGAGAAAATTTTAAATTCATGAGCAACATTGGATATTATGTTGCTTGGAAATATTTATGTGAATATTATGGTGTCCAAATTTCATGATAAGTGGTTGCTGAAAAGCTGAGTTGCACCTCTAGCCAATTTTTGGCATGCGACTACATTAATCTTGAATTCAGGACTATATTAATCCTTCTTACACTCTTCTCAGCAAAAATAAGAAATATGTCATCCTCAAAACATGCCTCTAAACAGGTCTGCATGAATTTGAAAGTGTATTGACATAAATGAGGAAGAGCAAGGAAAAATGAGTCCCTGTGGAACATGAAGATTTATTGTGGCAGAAGGAGAAGTTAAGGCACCTGGAGAAATGAGTTGCTCATTGCCTGTTTGTGTAAATAAAACATTGTTCCACAGAATTCATTTTGTAGAGCTAATATGAAGTTAGAAATTAGTACCTAATCTCAAAACCAATTATATAAGGAGCTCTTTATCTTTACAATAAATTTTATAATACTCTTGTCTGTTAAAAACTGGATACATTTTAATAAAATACATAAATCATATAAGTATACAATATCAAGCTCTATATTTTAAAACTAACCTTGAAACATGAGAAAACATACATTGAACAAATTTAAAAAGGACCACCAACTAATTAAGCTAATAATGCTCAGATATCACATTAATGAACTTCAGAGTACTTCTGAACCATCTGTATATGATATAATGCGACATTATTGTACAATACTTGTCTGTGTAACTCATGGAACATGGAAAAAAACGTTTGTTTTTATTTACTTTACTTTCAAAAATTCAACTTTCCATGTCATAAAGAAGATGTCATTAAAATTTAAGCTTTTATTAATACTAGTTGTTTTTACTAGTTCCTGTATTAGATTAAAGATTCATCCAGAAAATGCTTATCTGAGTTACAGAATGATATGCTTAAATCATTCCACAAATATTTATTGAGTGCTAATTATGTCAGACAGTTTCCTAATACAGGGATATACAAATTTAGAAAACAGAAAGAATCTTATTCTTATGGTATAACTATTATAGTAGGCAGTGACTGATTAATATGAATAAATAAAATTCTGATATGTCAAGTGACAAAAGATTTATGGAAAGAAATAAAATTTGTTGTGTTAGGGGTGATCTCTCTGATCAGATAATGTTATAGCAGAAACAGTGAATGCTGTCAAAGCATTTTGACAAAAAAACTAAAATATGACTTTCAAAAATATGTAATTAACATGTGTTAGTATTTTACTAAATTTATTAGTTAGTGGGTAGAAAAGGAAGGTGGTAAAGTTGTTTCCAAAAAAAAAAATATTTTGAGAATTTGGCCTTTTATAGGCATTATAAAATCAGGGCATGTTAGAATAAAACTCCTAAACTCGATACCAACATTGGTTAACATCCTGGTGGGCAATAAAACATAAGTTTGGGGATTATCTTTTCTTCTGAACAGATCTTTAGAAATTAACACATAACATAACTGAGTTTTGGCTGTAATCAAATAGGAAATAACAAAGTCAAACAAAAATTTTCCTACAGAATTAAATAATCCTTAACTGGGTTTCTTAAAGAACAATGTCCAATATCAAATTGAAAGAACATGTAGTACTTTATTTTGATTTCCAAGTTTCTGATAATTTTTATTAGCAATGCTCTGCAAATATTTGACTTACCACCTTATGTTTTTCTTAGTTGAGGCCATATGACTATTTTGGGCTAAAAAAATATAAGTAAAAATTATAAATTGCTTTTATGCTGTAGTAAAAAGTTCACTCATGATTCTTTAGTATCTTTCTTACCGTATTATGCCATCTAAAGAAGATACGTATTCTATATTGTGTGGCTGAAAATTGGTCGATCCTCCATGAGCCTGCATTCCTGGGTGACTGTATATTAGAGATACCATCACTTCCTTCAGACTCGAACTCCCAAATCACAATGAATATGTAAAATAAATTAAATGTTTATCTTTGCAGTGTTAATTCACTAATATTTTGGTGTCAATTTGTTACCACCTTGTAACTTGCCTATACTAACCAATACAAAAATTGTTATCAAAAGTAGGGTGGCATCTTAGAAGTTAGCCAGCAATTCTTGAGAATTCTATTATGAGAGGTTTAAAAGATGGTTAAAATTTCTGTTACATAGTGCAAAATACTTAGTAATATTCTCTCCTGAGGTTTCTTGGGAGGCAGATCATGTATTCTATCAGATTGTATTGCTAGAGAAATAAGTTGGAACACTGAAGGCTGATGGTACATTTTGTTGCTGTTGTGTCTGAATTGTGATTCCCCCACCCCCAATTCTTATGTTGATACCCTAATCCTCAATGTAACTTTAATTGGTGGTAAGAACTTTGAAAAGGTAATTAAGGTAATTAAGGTTAATCCAATTTGACTGGTGTCCTTAAGGAGGGAACACAACAGAGATGCACACTCACAGCAAGGCCATGTGAGGACACAGAGAGAAGGTAACTTTAAGACTAGGAGAAAAGCCTCAGGAGAAACTAAACTTGCCATTGATTTTGCGCTTCTAGACTCCAATACTGCTGGAAAATGAGTTTCTGTTGCTTAAGCAACCCAATCTGTGCTATTTTGTTATGGCAGCCTTAGCAAACTAATACTGTTGGTATTGACTGCATTTGGCAAATAATTATTTTAAAAAAGGTTATTAGCTCAGAAAAAAAGTGATTGGTTTGCTCCCTATGACCTCACTTTTTCTATGGCAAGGAAAAAACTGTGAAAACTGTGTGGCTCTCAAGGATAGCAAAGTATCCAAACACACTTCATTTGTGGACCAAGAAGATAAATTGGGTGGGGGGGGGACTCTCAGAAGATAGTACAAAGAACCATAGTGAAAATGATAGTTCTCATAGGGAACAAAATCAATGCTTAATCAGTATCAATTTAACATCCCAAGGGTAAAGGGCTGTCATGATTTCCAGAGAAATTGCTGAATATATCCCACTCTTCTCCCTCTTAAATATTTTTATTCCTGTGTCTATTTCTAAATTGTGCATTATTTGGAATGAGGGAAATGGGAAATTTTTATTTTTTGGTTTAAAAAGACCCCAACTGGACAGAATGTAAAGTTTGCCACACACCACACTTAAATCCTGGGCTTTGATACATAATCAATGCCTGGATAGAATTTTGGTTTATGTCCATCATGGATAAGTTGAGTGTTCTAAATGTAGGAGAAAGGAAATGATGGGATATTTGTTGAGCAAACAAGAGGATTACATTGGAAACGGTAAGGCTAACTAATTAATTTATTGCTCTCCTGTATTTCCATCCCTATTGTAGTTATTAATAGATGGACCTGGGTGATGAGTATTGGAGACAAAACGTGATTGGACATGTCAAGTATTATTACTAGACTGAGGCAGTACAATTTGAGGGGTGAATTTTTACCACACCATAACCTAGACTATCCTGATAAATAGAAGCAGAGATACAAAGGAGTTTACAGATTAGGTCATATGCATGTCCGGGAAAACAATGTTCTACACGGAGAAAACTAGGTTTGCACAGCCTCTGACTTAGGAGCATTACTAGTTTTTTATTTGTTTGTTTTTGAGGAAATGTTCAACCCTACATGTGATGCATTTGTATTGTATATTAAATTATCAATATTATAACCTCAGTTTATAGCCTGGCCTAATTATGTTGTGATATTATATCACCGTTGAGCAATTTTTCAGATAAATAAATATGTATATAGAATCATTTGAAACTTTTAGAATTATTGTTAATTATTTTGCACTTTCAACAGCACTGGACATTAACTCAGAAGCAACACAGCCATCTAAACATCTGTTCATAACTTCCAGTCTAGTTTTTATATTATAACATTACAAGCTATTTCGATCTCATGGAGACAAAGAATAGAATGACAGTTACCAGACAGAGGCTCAGAAGGGTAGCAGGGTGAGAGGGATAAAATGGGGATGGTTCATGGGTGCAAAAAATATTCAGACATAATATAATGAACAATATTTGATACCACAACAAAGTGACTCTAATCTTTTCAAATATCTTGGTTAATTTCCTCCCAATTTCAGTCATTCCTCCTAGCTCTGTCTAGAGAACTTTTGTAAAAAAAGAGACTTTATTTTGTTGTTCTGACTGTACCAATCTTATTTAAAGAGTTTTTCTTCTATCTGTGTCAAAAAAAGAAATAAAATTGAATTGATATATTTAAATGCTTTATAAAATACATAAACCCATTACATATTTTACTATGACTATTCCTATTTATATATTTCCACTATAAATGCTCAAAATGGCTTTCTTCTTACTAATTGGAATAAGCTATTTTCCTATTTTGGTTATATTTAGTCTTGTCTTACGTAATTCATTACTGGGGTAGTTGATTGTTATGTTTCTAATGCCCTATGAATGATTTAAAATAGCTAAGAAATTAAAAAAAAATTCTTAATAGCGATTTAGTCTTGACAAAAATAAAATAAATATATTAAGACAACTTTTACTCAAAAAATTTCTTAAAGGTAAATTTTATTTGTAATTAAGAGATACAACATGATGTTATAAAATACAAACAGACATTAAAAAGTTACTGTAGGGAAGCAAATTAACATATTCATCATCTTGCATAGCTACCCATTTGTTTTATTTTTGTTGCAAGAGCAGCTAAAATCTACTCATTTAATCTGAACCCCCAATACAGTACAATTTTGTTACCTATAGTCCTTACATTGTAAATTAGATCTCTAGACTTGTTCATCCTATGTATCTGCCACTTTGTATTTGATCTACATCGCTCCACTTCCTCCCCCGCCCAACCCCTGGTAACCACTGCTTTGTTCTCTATCTCTGTACAAAATTCACCCTGGAGCAACATGGTTTGAACTGCCTGAGTTGACTTACATGCAGATTTTCCATCCGATCACAGTAGAACACTACAAACATGCAACTGCTCTCCTGTGCCAGAATCTCGGAGCCTCTGGGAGGTGGGGCACTTCCTGTGCCTCAGCTTTGGTACCTAAGGGGGGTGTGACTGCTCTGGTTTTTAGGAGGCCTGAAGTCCCTGAATGTCTTAAAATATTAAGAACATTTTTAAATTAAAAATATTAAGACAGTTCTGAAAATTTATTTTATTATAAAACTAAGTTTATTCATTTTTTCATCCTGTAAGTATCCCAAAGTAAAAAGATTCATTAATTACCATATATAATTATATTCACCAGCCTGAAAACATCTTAAATTTTAAAGTTTATTGCTGTAGGATATCAGTGTGGATAGGTTTATATTATGATTTCATCAATTATCACCTCTCTGAGGAAATCAGAAATTTCAATTGGATGTTTATTATCATAGTTACAAAATTACTATATAGTTACAGTCAGTATATGTAACAGATATTTCAAATATCTCTCAGATTTTTATTCTCCATTGCTCTGAGCGTGTGCTGTGCTTGTGTGTGTGTGGATTTTAAATTTTATCTAACGGTCACAATGACCTCATGAGTTATAATTATTAACCTTCATTTTACAGTTGAGGAAACTGAAATTGAGAGAGATTAAGTAACTCTCTTTTTTTATTTCTGTATAAAATTTTTCCCCAAACCTACTGGCTTAAAACAAACATTTGCGTTTTTCATGAATTTGCAGATCAGGAATTTGGAAAAGTCTTGGTTGGGCAGTTCTCTCATCAGTACAGAGTTAGGAGACAACTGAGGCTGGAGAATCCACCTCCAACATGGCTTCTTCATTCGTATACCCGGTGCCTCACTGCTTCTCCGCTTCTTTCTGTACGTACAGAATCTCTTCCTCCAGAGATTCTCTTTGCAGCTTGCACTTCTCAAAGCACGGCGATCTCATTAATAAAAGTAAAGAAGGCAGTAAAACCTTCAATTACCATTAATCAAGGAAGTCAGGGATTCCACCCTAAAAAGGTTTCAGATAATATAAGAACATTTAAACTTTTCAACTTACCTAATCCTTATTTAACCTCTATTTTTTTATAATGACCATCCAAAGAAATTTAAAACGTACATTTAAGATATTAATTTTTTTAAGACTGTAAAAACAGAGGTGTACTAAGAGATACAATGGCTTCACTCTGCAAATTTTTGGGAGGAGATGACTATGTAAAAAAAACAATAGATTTAAGGAAAAGGAAAACATTGTATTCATAGGTTCTGTTGAGAGGCAGAAAGTGTTAATAAAATGAGTGTGCTCTGCAGGCTTTCTGGGAAGTTAATATTTTGTTTTGTTTTGTTTTGTTTGCAGATTTGCCATACATAAAAAGGAATATTTGAATTGCTCTTAGTTGTAATAAAGATTTATGAGGTATTTCCTTATTGGATAATATTATATGTCTTTTACTATTTTGTAAAGGAAAAGGAAGATGGATCATACAATACACATGAAATCATTCCTCTTACCTTTCTTTGACATTTAGCTTAATATATCATTCATTCCTCTTGTGACAAAATTATCATTTTGGAAGGCTTGAAGATAAATTTTGGTGGAGAGACCCTAGCTTTGCTTATAAAATGTTTAGTAGTATCAGGTTTCCTATGGAAGGAAGAATAAACCTTGCATTGTAAGGGAAAATGAAGAGTAGTCCTAGAACTGGGGTTCTAAAATGGAGGAAATGGTGGAACCAAAGTTGGAAGGAGCCTTGGTCTCTGAAGAGCTACAAGGAAGCATGGCACACTGATGGAGAATTCCTTCCTTGGCTATGGCTGTGAGCAAAAAATGAACTTTCATCTTCCTTGATCCACTAAACATCTTAGAGTCTATTTGATGTATTAACTAAGGTAATAAAACCCAATGTAATATAACATAATTTTATGTTATATACCATAATATATAATATATAACATCATAACATATTTTATAATATATTACAGTCTATATGGTAGTATAGTATTAAACATAATAGCATATAGAGTTTGTGTATAGTATTAAAATATTATACATACGGCATATATACTATAAATATTAGTGAATTATATATTTAAGTATTATATATTAAGTGTGTATTTGTGTATTATATTATAGTACTATAGCATTATATACAGGTATATTTATACTATATACTACATAAAATATAATTTTATATATGCTGATATTTAATAAAACTATATACTTTTATTTGAATTTTCAAAAGGAAAGTAACCCAGAAATAATTTTTAAACATTATAAACAGGGGAAATATAAAAATATGATTATCAAAGACAAATATTTGAAATTATTATACTTTTTCAGCTATATTTTTAAAAGACAGGCGTATCTTAGTAAATTTCTATTTAAAATGATTTAACATCATCATACTTTCTTCAACATTTCTGCATCCAAATTTTAAATATGTAATATAGTTTATAATCAATGTATATTGTTTGCATTGTGTATTTATTATTTATAAGGTTTATGACAATTAAATAAGTACATTATTCACAATCTTTTTTCCCCCCAAACTTTTCTGTTTTTAAGTCTTTTGAGTCATCCTTTGGTTTGCTGAATTTTTTTATTTAGTAATAAAATTTACTTTTAATTTTTACATGAGCTAATGGAGACTCTTCCTTAAGTTCTTGAATGTGTAAATATGTCTGCATCTTGTGTTTGTAACTAAAGGACACCTGTACTGAGATAAAATTATCCATCATACATTAATTCCCAAATTTGTAGACATCTTGCCAATATTTTCTCTCATAATAGATTGCTGTGATAAAGTCGGAGGTTTACCTCTCCTCTTCCCACATTTATGACTTTCTTCTGTCTTGATTTTCAAATATTTTTGAAACTTTGATTCATTTTCTTTAGAGCACAATATTCTGTTTCAATCTACAAATACAAATTTTATCACATGTTAAAATTTTTTATATCTTTGATTTTTAAAAATATATTCCATGTGTATTTTTGTAGCTGCATTGATTGCTTTGGGGGTCTTCTTCAAGAATTCTTTGCCTAGACTGAAACAACAAATGCTGGCGAGGATGTGGAGAGATAGGGACTCTCTTACACTGTTGGTGGGACTGCAAATTGGTGCAACCTTTGTGGAAAAGAATTTGGAGATTCCTCAAAGAGCTAAAATTAGAATTACCATTCGATCCAGCA
>CAUYRT010051941.1:0-18915 GCA_963574885.1 Lepilemur ruficaudatus | reverse complement strand
AATTGGCCAACTAAAAATATATAGAAAAAATTAGCCGGGCATGGTGGCGCATGCCTGTAGTCCCAGCTACTCAGGAGGCTGAGGCAGGAGGATTGCTTGAGCCCAGGTGTTTGAGGTTGCTGTGAGCTAGGCTGACGCCACAGCACTCACTCTAGCCCGGGCAACAGAGTGAGACTCTGTCTCAAAACAAAAAATAAATAAATAAATAAAAGACTGAGACTCCTACCAGACTGAGGTTTGGATTTGGACTTCCTACCAGGAAGTCTTTTTTGAATGCAAATGCAAGGTACATTTTATGTACTGAATGAAAGGTACTTGTAATGAGTACTGGAGGAAGGAATTCCCAGATACCAGCTAAGGCAGAAATAAGGCCTTCCATTCTATTTGTATTTGTTTATTGCTGATAGAGAACAATAATTATCTTCTCTTTTCATTTTTGAAGTAGGAGTTAGAATTGAAAGGAAAACAATTTCCATGTTGGAAATTGGTATGTTGATAGTATGTGGTTACAGCTGAACTAGGGGAATTCTGGATACTTCATGGAGACTCTGGACTTGAAGAAGAGTGGATTCATAATAATAATCCTGGATATAGTTGTTGAAGATGACTTTGGGTCAGCTTCCTTTGGGGAGGGGAGTGATTGTATTGTAGTTGTAGCAGAATAGTTAGATTACAGGGTTTTGGGGTATATTGAATCATCTCCTTTGTGGGGGGTCATTGTATTGTCTTTGTGGCTTGATAGTTTAGTTATGGCATGTTCGGATATATAGAAGATAGCAAATGTTCATGTGTGCTGCAAGGCCAGAGGTTTGTACCTTTTTGGGGTAATGTTTAATGCATAGCCATTTTCTTTCTCTGGGACTTTGCCCCCAAAACCCAGGGTGGGAGTTCAGTTGGCCATGTTGGTGCCATGTAGCTATGACTTTGTTGCCACAACTAAAGAACCCAGGAGTTTACAGCTGATTAAAGCTGGTATACTCAGATTCTCCCTTTTGGAAATTTGAAATTTGGAATCTGGTTGTTAAGGCTGAGTCATGTTGTTAGTAGTGCTATGATGATTAGGTTCCCAAATTCCACTGTAGAGGTTCCCCTGGCTGATTTTGTTTCTGCTTTTCCAAAAAGTAGTTGTTGATCTCTTTCTTCATTTTCATTGGGACTACCCAGTGTTTTATCAATACATTTCTCTATTTATGATGATTAGAGTTGGTTTTCTGTTTCTTACCAACAGTCTTAAGCTGGTCATATAAATAGATGGTATGAACCTCAAAAGGGGCTCCAAAGGAGACTTAGAATTCCTAGAAGAATAGAGAAGGGGTTATATAGCAGATGTTCAGTAAATATTTGTTGAATATTAAAATAAATAAGTGAGGGAGAATGATCCCTTCTCATTACACACCCAGTAAAGAATGCTGTATGCCATAACTGGCCTGGGTTCCCCAAATTATAGCTCACTTGCATAACCACTTCCCCAGGGTAGGGTCACCAGAGCTGCCATTCTCTCTTGGGTCATGTTTTCATCCCTGCTGCTCATCCTAACTTCTTTAGTTAGAGAAGTTTCAATGACTTTGACTTTTAGGGAGAAGAGTTTCAAAGTCTCTATGTCTTCCCTCTCAGAAGATCCAGGAGTCATACAAATTTTTCCATAATTTTGCCAACAAATATCAAGGCCCCCTCCTCCAACAAATATCAGGGATGCTGGAAAAAAAAAAAGATATGCTTTTACCACATATAAGGTGTGATATTAATTAGGGTAATACTAGCTGTGAAACAAATAGACTCCAGAATATAAAATGGCTTGAAAATGATAATTTATTTCCTGCTCATGTAACACTACTGGGAAGGTAAACAGGTCCCTAGGTGGCCCTTTTCCATGTGGGTCTTTTAGGGAGTCAGATTGGGAGGCTTACCATCAGCAGTATGTGGCCTCCAAGGTCATTCTAGGCACTGTCTCCATCCCAGCCAGACAGAAGCGGAAAAGAGCCTGGGAAGTTTTGGCCATAGTGGAACTTCTATTAACTTTCAGTTGGCTAAAATTCAGTCCCACAGCACTTAACTTCAAGGGAGGCTGGGAAATCTAGTCTACTTTGTGCCCAGGAATAATAGAATATATACTGTATTTAGATGATCAGCTAAAAATTGCTCTCTCCTGTGCCTACTCTCTATTACCCAGACTTCACTCTTCAGAGATTCTGATAAATACAAATTTACTGTACTTTGAAAAAAAAAAGAAAGTTAGTGAACTTGCCTCTATTCACAGTTTCTATTAAGTCCCACAACTTAAAAATAAAGCTCCTAGTGAAGGAGAAAAAGTAATAGATTTGAATCAGCTAAATTATATACATGTCATTTTTGCCACATGTACTCAGAATAACTCAACAATTTTTCATATTCAGGCCTTGGTATAAAGGTGTAAAATTCTAAGCTAACAAATAACATTCTTCACAAAACAATTCTAGGATCAGGAAAGATAGGTCAAGCTGGGATTTGCAAATTGGGAGTAAGTACTAAAGTGAGTCAGATGGGAGGAAATATCAGGAAGCTAGCAGCTAGGGTAATGTCAGGAGTAGAATTCAAAGGTGGAGCTGAGAGTAGGTACCAGTGTAGGCACCAAAGGAGAAAGAACGTTCTGTTGGAGCTGTATGCCTTATTCATAGGGACTTTTAACACACTTCTTGCTGGGCAGCAGTCAAGCCCATGATGTGGATAGCCTAGAGAAGACAGCGGGTAAATAAGTTCACCTGCCTGGAAGCAAGTTTGAAGGGATGGACCTCTCACATAGCAATACTGAGAAGAATTTTCAAGATTAGCAGATAGTTCTCTTGATTACTTTTAGATTTGAATTACTATGTTACAAAGTTGGTAATATCAGGAAAATACAAGAAAATGTTCACATTCAGGATTATTTTATTTTGTATCTACTGTGATGATCGAAATTGGGATGTGATTAAATTTTCAGATGTGCAAAATGCAATTCAAATTGTAACCTGTGCCCAGTAAGACCAGTAAGAATGGAAAGGAAAAGATGTTCAAAGGAAAAGATGTTCTAAGCTTTGGTGCTGCTTATGATCTATAAAATATAAAAATATTTCCCAGGTGATTGGCAGATTGGTGATTCTTTGCAATCATGGGAACACATTAACTCTGAGAACACCAAGGATAGTGCATTTTGTAATGGGAGGGAAACATGGGTAGCCATGTTTGTGATTGTTGTGTTTGTGATTACGTGGGTAGCCAAGACCTTGTGCAATGAGGTTTCAAAACTATTAATATAAGCATAATACTTTTATTTCAAGATTTATTGATGCTACAGAATATGCATTACATCCATACCAATTTTACATGGTTTTGTAAGATGAATTGCACAGCAAAAAAGGTAAACATGTACAAATTGTGGAATCCTTTATAATACTTGTATTATAAGGAAAGTAATGAGATAGAGTAGTAAGTGACTTAGCTTCCAAAGTCAGAACTGGGCTCAAATTCTGAGTCTTTGATTTATTAATACTAACTTTGTGACCTTGGACAAGTTATTTTACCTTTATAAACCTCTGTTCTCATCTATAAAATAGAGGTGACCATCATATCCAAAGGCTCTGAAAATCAAAAGTTTTATTTTTGTTGTTGTTGTTTCTTAGTAACTCATTTGGCAGGAAAACCTGATGTGGACTTATCTTTTTTTCATTTAATGTGCATTTTTATACATTTGTGGCAAAAATATTAATATATTTGATTAATATATGCTGCCCCAGATCCTGCTTAGGGTGAATGCTAAGTAGCTTTCATTTATCCCTCCAAATTCACTCTCTACCTTTCTCTATCTAGCTATGTACCCAGGAGTCTGACAGTATAGATTGTAAATATACAATCTGTGTTTATAGGCTCCCTGCTGTTTGTTTCCCTGTTAGGTTTGGCCAGTGGAAGTCATTGGCAAAATACTGGAGTGAGGGAGCAGAGTGTTGGTGAGAGTATTCAATTCACCTAGTTCCCTTCATGAGGGGTCACCATAGTGTGTCTCTAGGTTAAAAGTCTTAGCATCCGAAAGGTACCAGTTCCTACAAGTCTCTTAGTCTCCAGCTTTCAGTAATAGCTCCATTCCTTTACCTCTGCTGGCTGAGAGGTGGTTAATAATCACCACAATACTAGCTTCAGGTTATTGAGCTATCTTTTGTAGTACTTCTACACCTTACTCACTTCTTGGCAAATAGTGCTTTCATTAAATTTTCCTCAAATTATCTTAATTTGAACATGTCACCTAGCTCCTACTAGGGCCCTGAAAGATACAGAATGCTATATAATTTATGAAATATTTATTGAATTTCTAAATATATGTACATACACAGACATATACATTCTAAATTTTGAAATTTTGAATAAAGCATTGTAGATCTGTATTCTAGGTGTTGTCATAGGAGTTTTACGATATTTTATAAATTATTACTGTTCAAAAATTCCTATGATGTTCAGTTAAACACAGAGCATTTAAATGGTCTACAGATAACACCACCAATACCTCAGTTGTAAACATATAAACATTGTCCTTGGGCTACCAATTTAAATAAATCCCCCAAACAGGTATAGTACTTGGACAGCAGTTTCACAATTATAATACACTTACCTTTGTTACTTTCTTAAGAGGAAAATAGATGGAGCAAGATTATACCTAAATTCTACTTGGTCACTTTTTCATCAACAAAAGGAACTTCTCATGACATTCCAAGATTCCTTAAGAAGAGGTGCTCAGCTAGTAGCATTTACATAACTTTATCCAAAATATTTCACCTTCTCTCAATGCTTCAATAAGAATAAATTTACCTTTTGAATTTTTACTTGTGTATTACTATTAATATGCATTTTCTAGTTAGTTGTTGGGTAGTGGAAAGAACGTAAAATTTGGAGTCAAGCTTAGATCTCAGCTCTGTTATGGTACCTAAGTCAGTTTGAGCTTGTAATTTGATTTCTATTGTCTTCATCTCTAAAATGAGGGTAAAAACACATACTCACCAGGATCATGAGGATTAAATAGAATAACTATAAATTATCTAATATGGAGCTGAGCTCATAGTAAGAGCCTGAGTGTTTCTCAACCTGAATCAATTTGTCAACACAGTTGCTCAAAAGAGGATGGTGCTTTCTTGGGGCTTAGCAGTGACTGCAGCTATGTGACTGCTGCTGTGGCATTTAAACTCTTCATGGACTGCCTAGAACCACCAGATTCTACATGTGAAAACCATGGCTGATGAGTAGCTGTTGTCAGTGTACATCATCACAAGAACAGAATGAATGTGGATTGGTATGTTTAAATTTCACAAGAGAAGCAAGGTACTGAACAGAATGAGTGTTTTCTTATTTTGTTTGTAACTACACATTTAGTTTATGCTTCCATTAATTCACAAGTATTATATTTAGTACTCTAATATTTAATATTGGTGCTAATAAATATGAATCAACATTTTAAATCCATAAAAGCGCAGGCAGACATGATATTTTCATATCTCACTATAGTAAGTTTTGATCTTTCCTAATGAAATTCTCTAATCATTTTAAGCAAATGGTAATATTGGCATGAAGAATTCCATGCTATAAAACTATACATGGTTGCTAGAGATAGGGCATATAGTTGAGTTTGAGCTTCTAGTGGTTAAAGAAAAAAAGCCAAGTACAAGATTCCTAGAGTTTTTAGTTGCTTTCTGGTACCAAGACCCGAGAATAATTTCTTCTGAGGGCCTCATAAAGGGGCATAATACGTTAAGAATTTACACAAGTAACTTTGAATAGAATAATAGACTTCAGTAGTAAATTTAAATCCAAGCATCGCAAGCAGCCTTGCTGAACCAAAAAGTTCTGTGAAGGCTGATATATCTTACTGGGATATAGCTTCAAGGGATGATGGAATGATAAGAAATAATTGTCTTTTTGCTACATTTTTTATTATAAAGATTAGTGATCAACTCTGTGGATTGGGAGAGCTCAGGAATAATATAGCTTAAAGTTTTTCTTTGGCAGTCAAAATAAAATATTGCATTTAAAATTAATTGGAATCTATGATAATGATTATTAAGATAAAATGTTATTTCCAAATTAAATTAAAAGTTTTCTGTATGTTTTTTACCATCATTCTTCTCCTCAAATTAATATTCCATCTGAGAAGTCTGAAAAGAGAAGATTAAAAAAAGTCATTAATACAAGGAAGTACACTTAATGGGAATATGATTATCACGTAATTCAAAGAAAATTTCATTGTGCCTCCTACTAATTGCTATTTTGTGCACCTACTTGCCTTGCTTATCTTAAGTTGGTTTTGGCTTTAAGGGAAATATAAAAAATTAATCAATGCATTTATTATTTAAAGTAGACCAAAGCTAAGGCATAAATAAATAGTTAATAATTGAAGTATGTGAGTTAGTTGACTATAAAACTATACTTATTAAAGTCTTTGTAACTTTTAGAAAGAATGTCCCACAATTTGAGAAATTGGTAAACCATGATCATATCTCTTTTGTAGTTTTAGCCACCCTGCATGGGGACTATGAGGATTGCCTTCAGGCTAAACAGCATAAAAAATGAAAACCAAACAGCAGGGAGGCTACCTAGTATCATCCCCTTCTTCCAAGTGTCCAGTGTAGCTCAGTTTCTCTGTGCTTGCGTAAATTCTCCAGAGCTTTCAGGTAGTCGTTTTTTAGGTTTTCTTTAGAGTTTATAGTTGTTATGTGTTGTTGACCATGCTAGAACTGGGCACAATCATCTTTCTGCCTAAACTCTTTAAGATTTTTGAAATGAGAACATTTAATTTTTAATCTTAACTGTTTCTGCCTAAGAAGTTATCCAGCAACATTTTGATAACCATTCCAATTCATTTACATGCTGCCAACATTGTTGTTTTAAGATGAGTTTTGTTTTAGCTGCCAAACAACACTACTTTTTTCATTGTTTGCATGTTTTGATGGGAATTAAACCATTTTTTGTTATAAATTTACTTATTTTGGGGTATGAATTGGCTTTGGAATGAGAGAGTCTTGATTCTAATCCTACTCTGCTATGTAAACTTTAAAATGTTCCCCGCTTGAGTTTCCTCATTTATAAAAGAGGATAATACTCTCTATCTACGTTATTGTGCTGTGTTGAAATCATTCATGTTAAAGGGGCTATCACAAATGTTTAGTAAGCAATAAATGCCCTGTAAAAGGTAGGTGTTATTGTTAGATGCTTCTTCCTGACTTATTCCCAGTTGTTAGTTTGAGGGAACTAGATTTTTTTTCTCTATAATTCAACCTTTGGGTTTCTGAAAGAAATTGAGAAGCATTTTGCAGAACAGATTGGAGTTTATCTTTGAATAATCAAATTAAGCCTGTGTAATGATTGGGAACAAAATTAAATTCAGCTTTTAAAATTAGCCACAGCAAGGAATCAAGAAGGA
Source organism: Lepilemur ruficaudatus (assembly GCA_963574885.1). NCBI lineage: Eukaryota > Metazoa > Chordata > Mammalia > Primates > Lepilemuridae > Lepilemur > Lepilemur ruficaudatus. Next base: position 11,501 of record CAUYRT010051941.1, on the reverse strand, counting down.
CAAGTGATATTTTAGGTGCTCAGATACGTGTATAGGTTTTGCTTGCTCACGTGAGAAATGGATGGAATGCATATCAGCAATGTATATAGTTTTTTGGAATCACATGGGCCAGAAAGTATCTGAATCTGAACCTCAGGTATGTCTAAGAGGGATTATTGATTGTCTGCTGTATGGCCCTATCTAGACAAGGCTTGGGTGACAAAGATGAAAATGAAGAAGGCAAGGTCTGTTTTCTTTGAGACTCTCATGAAATTGAGTAATAGCTCTAGGAAAGCCCTCTTGGGGAGCAGGGCTATGTGGAATAGGGAAGTATTTGCTCCAAATTCTTGGTGTTAGGACTGCATTAGTTGGAGTTCTTCAGAGAAACGGAGCCGACAGAATGTATATTTAATATATACAGAGAAAGAAAGGTTTATTTTAAGGAATTAGTTCACATGACTGTGGAGGATTGACAAATCCAAAATCTGCAGGGTAGGCCAGCAGGCTAGAGACCTGGAGAAGAGTTGTAGTTATGGGGGTCTGTTGCCAGAATTCCCTTTTCTTTGGGGAGAGTGAGTCATTTTCTATTAAGGCTTTCAATTGATTCAATGAGACCTACTCACAGTATGGAGTGTAATCTGTTTTACTCAATGTCAACTGATATAATATCAATCTCATCTAAAATATACCTCTACAGAAACAATGCTTGACAAAATATCTGGGTACCATGGCCTAGCCAAATTGACACATAAAACTAACCATCACAGGAGCTTGTTGTTGGAGTTTGCCTGGACCCCATAGCAAATTTAATCTTATATGGTGCTGCAGCTCTAGGCCTTCAGTGTTCATTGCTTACTTCTTTTCCAACTTTGTTCATGATTGTGCTTCAAGCCTACTTTGATGGGTGATACTGCTGAGGCCTTGTGCCCATCTGACTATACCGTTAGCCTTAGTCTTGCCAACATTTATGACCTTTGCAGACCTCTGTCTGTCCTTTTCCTATAACCCCATGTTCCGGCTTGATCCTAGCCTATTGCAGTCTTCTGCACAGTCTATTTGGCCTACAAATTCCTAATCTGAGGCAGGATATGCATAGCTCTTAGGGGGCCATTAGTGTCCTATAAATGTAATCTCTTCCCCTTAGCTTTGTATACTATATAGAAGTTATTTGACCCCCTGGGATTTTTATCACAAATTTCAGATCTTGCCAGTCTTTGCTAACAGTTTTCACAGAACATTGTTTCTGATTTGGCATATTTCTTTTCTGCTTTAGTTATAGCTAATTTATTGTAAGGCTGCTCCTGCCCTCTTTGTTCTCTCTCTAGTTGCAGTGTTTTGTAGGGAGGAGTTATTATTAAATATACTGCCACTCTTTTAATAATTGAATGTGTGTGAATTTAATTTATGACCTGCAGGCCAGTGCCCTTATTTTGCTCCATTATGACTTTTATTCTCAGGGGCCTATGGCTTTCAAATGCCACCGTTTTGAATAGCTGTCTGTAGAACTGTTACTGTGGTGCTTATAGCCTATAAACTAGCCATCCTGCCTGATACCGTATTCCAGTGAGTGCTGTGCTTGCTGCTCAGCATTTCAGATTGGATCTGATTTCCTGGGATTAAATTCCAGATGTTATTTTGCAGTTTGCCATCTGCCTGTTTGGGGGAAGTTTCATTCAGGTTGTAGGTCAGATGTATGTTCACCGACATTTTCAGATCTTATTTCTTAGGTTTCCACTTGTTGACACTTTTATCTAATCGCAGAATGTTTGGTTTTCCTCTTCAATATAATTGCAGGGTGCAAACAAATAATTCTAAGTTAAAAACTGTATCAAATGATTTCATTGGTTATATGTCAGTAGCTTGGAGTATTACAGAAAAGAAGTACATATTTTCTTCTGCTTTGAAAGAGGATACTTAAATCAGGAGGCTTTTAATCTGTAAACAAAGTTACTTTTTAAAAACACAAATGAGTAATATTATGGGAACAATAAAATCTGATTCATCTAGTAGCTCACCCTGACATTTGCTTTTATTTTTTAACTATGATAGATATATATTAACATGTAGTTATTCTCTTTAAAAAAGTATATTCATTTTTTAAAGTATACTTAGCTCTTCAATTATGATTTCCACAGCCTCCTGTATATTGTAAAAAGTGATTATTGAAACAGTTTCACTTTGAAGTATAGTACTTGAAATTTTCAGATCCAGTATGACCTTTTAAACCTTTAATGCAGCCTTATTTATGTCAATCAAATTGCAAATATAGTTTGCTAATGTAGAAACTTCTTGATTTCAGTACAATTTTAACAGACCAATCAATATTTCAAAGTAGAGACTTTTTATAATGAGATCCTATATGGGTATTGATTTCAATTTTCTGTGTTAATATAAAGAGCAAGTAGTCTCAAACTTAGGTGATCCAAAATAATGTTTGTAATGTTTGAAACTTAGAATTCTTTTTATAAAGAGCTAATGTTATAAGTGGCAGGATCCCAGGCCCACCCATTAAGGCCTACTCAAACCATAGTATAACTGAAAATAGTGTCCTAGTGGTGGCTGTGATTTCTTAATTCTCTGAAATCACTCTAAGAACTGATTTTCTTTGTATTTCTTTGGCATTTGTGTGTGAGGTGGAAATTTGGCAGGGGTGGATGGGTTGTGTATGTGTGTGGTTATGGTAGAAGTGAGAAAAATAGTTGCTGATCAGTTAGGTGGGGTTTGGATATAGAAGCTTCATGGACTGGAGAATTGCTAAGCATCAGGGAATGCATAGAGGAAAGTTATGGCCTCTAGGGTTGTAGCAACAGCAGGAATGGTGACCCTCTCTTCAGTAGGGGACTTCAGTGGTTCTATAGGGCCAATGATGGAGCAGTGAGGTTGCAGCTCCTGGCAAAGGTCTTGGTGATTGTAGCTATTTATATATATAGGATTTTTGTAACTGAGTGTTTATAAGGATTTAATGTTTGCTGGGATTTAGGTGCCAACTTTACGATTTTTAGGATCTGTTGGTTCAGGACTGTTAAATTTTCCTATGTTTTTAGAAATTAATTTACAGACCATATTCATATTTGGCCCATTGTCCCAATAAAATCCTTAAAGCAAACATAAAAAATATGATCCAGGGTCTAATCTAGTTGTCATATCATTTTAGGGTTCTTTATAACAGTTCTTCAGTCTTTCTTTGTCTTTCATTACATTAATATCTTTTTTATTAATAGAATTTATTATGAAGAGTAGTTTTAGGTTTACAGAAAATTTGAGCAAGATAACAGTATTATGTCAATGTAAATTTTCTGATTTTGGTAATTATACTGTGATCACATAAAAAACTGGCCTTGCTCTATCAAAAAATCCCAAAACAACAAATGCTGGTGAGGATGTGGAGAGACAGGAACACTCTTGCACTGCTGGTGGAACTGCAAATTAGTGCACCTCTGTGGAAAAGAATTTGGAGATACCTCAAAGAGCTAAAAATAGAAATACCATTCAATCCAGCAATATCATTATTAGGCATCTATCCAAAAGAGCAAAAGACATTCTATAATAAAGACATTTGCACCCGAATGTTTATGGCAGCACAATTCACTATTGCAAAGATGTGGGAACAACTCAAGTGCACATCAATTCATGAGTGGATTATTAAAATTTGGTATAGGTATACAATGGAATATTATTCAATTTTAAGAAATGACAGTGATCTAGCACCACTTATATTTTCCTGAATTGAACTTGAGCCCATTATCCAAAACAAGGTGACACAGAATCGAAAGAATGGGCTCCACATGTACTCATCATCAAATTGGTACTGACTGATTAACACTATTGTGGTCACATGGCGGTAGTGTTCTCCAGGGATTAGGGAGTTGAGGACGTAGACTCACAACTGAGGGATGCGATGAGCATTGTGGAGGGGAGGGGCATGCCTCTAACCCTTGCTAGGGAGAGGCAAAGAAATAAAATGTAACCGAAATGTTTCTACTCTCATAATTTCCTGAAATAAAAACAAAACAAAACAAAAACTGGCCTTGTTTTTAGGACATAAACACTGAAATGTTTAGGGAAAAGAGAGCATAATATCTGCAATTCACTCTCAAAAATTACTATACATGTAGTACTACATTATATAGTATATGTGTGTGTATGAGAGTATAGATAATAACAAAGCAAGTGAAGTAAAATGTTAACAATTAGGGAATTTGAAAAGTACATGGGAGTCCTTTGTACTATGTATTTTTATATCAAATAATTCTACTTCAAATAATTTTTTCTAAGGAAATATTCATAAATATTTCTGAAGATCAGTCCAGTCTTGGTTATAATAATAAAAGGTTAGAAAAGACCTAAATGTCTGTTAATAATGAATGGCTTACATAAGTTATGGATTTTTACCTAATGAAGTATTATGTATCCATGAAAATAATTGTGAAATATATAGTTTTTGATTTAGGAATATGTCTGAAATATTTTTTTAAATAAAAAAAATGGTCACAGAAAAAAGAAATTAATTTAAATGCAAAAACAGAGTCAATGTTACTGTCAGTTCTTTCCAACTATATATTCAACACATCCCAAATGTAAATTGCAAAACCATAAAACTTTGGGAGATAACATAGGACAAAATATAGGTCATCTTAGTTTGGTGATGAGTTTTAGATAAAACACCAGAAGAACTATCCATGAAAGAAAAAATTGACAAGTGGGACATCATTAAATTGAAATTTTCTGCTTTGCGAAAACCACTGTTAGGAGAATTAAAAGATAAGCCACAGACTTGGAGGAAGAAAACTTTGCAAACATCTGAAAAAGAACTGGTATCTAAAATATACAAAGAATTCTTAAAATTCAACAATAAGAAAACAAATAAGCCAGTAAGCAAAAGATGAACAGACACCTCACCACAGAAGATATACAGATGGCAAATAAGCATATGAAAAAATGGTAAATGTCATATCTCATTAGAGAATTGCAAATTAAAAACACAATTAGTTATCACTATACACCTATCATAATGACTAAACCCAAAATGCTGATAATGGTAGATGTCAGCAAGGATGTGAAGCAACAGAAACTCTCATTCATTGCTGGTGGGAACGTAAAATGGTACAGCCTCTTTGGAAAACTCATTGGCAGATTCTTACAAAGCTAAACGTAGTCTTACTGTGTGTTCCAGCAAACATACTCCTAGGTATTTATCCAAATGAATTGAAAACTCTGTCTAAACAAAAACGTTCACATGAATGTTTATAGCAGCTTTATTCATAATTGCCCCAAAGTAGAAGCCAAGATGTCCTTCAAGAGATGAATGCATAAAGAAACTATGGTACATCAATATAATGGGATATAGTCATATCTTGGGGTAAAATTATATGTATACTATACTGTAGTCTATTAAAATAGAGTTCAATAACATTATTTGTAAAAAATAATGTACATACCTTAATTTAAACAAAAAAAAACTTTATAGGTTGGGCATGGTGGCCTATAATTACCACCATACCTGTAATTCCAGTGCTTTGGGAGGCCAAGGCAGGAGGATTGTTTGGGGCTAGGAGTTCAATATCAGCCTAGTCAACATAGTGAGACCCCATCTCTATGAAAAAAATATATATTAGCCAGGTCTGGTGGCATGTGCCTATAGTCCTAGCTACTCAGGAAGCTGATGTGGAAGAATCACTTGAGCCCTGGAGTTTGAGGCTGCAGTAAGCTATGATTGCATCACTGCACTCCAGTGTGGGTGATAGAGACCCTATCTTGAAAAAAAAAAAACACACAACTTTTTTGCTAAAAACTATTAATGATCATCTAAGCCTTCAGTGCGTCCTAATCTTTTTGCAGATAGAGGGTCTTGGCTTGGTGTTGATGGATGCTGACTGATCAGAATGGGTGGTTGCTGAAGATTGGGGTGGCTGTGGCAATTTCTTAAAGTAAGACAACAGTGAAGTTTGCCACATCAATTGATTCTTCCTTTCATGAAGAATTTCTCTGTAGCGTTTTATCCACGGTAGAACTTCTTTCAAAATTGGAGTCAATCCTCTTAAACCCTGCCACTGCTTTATCAACTAAGCATATGTAATATTCTAAACCCTTTGTTGTCATTTCAACAATGTTCACAGCATCTTCATCAGGAGTAGATTACATCTCAAGAAACCACTTTCTTTGCCCATCCATTAGAAGCAACTCCTCATCCATTCAAGTTTTACCATGAGATAGCAGTAATTTAATCATATCTTAAGGTTGCATTTCTAGTTATAGTTCCCTTGCTATTTCTGCCACATCTGCAATGATTTTCTCCGCTGGAGTTTTGAACTCCTCAAAGTCATTCATGAGGGTTAGAATCAACTTCTTCCAAACTCCTATTTATTTTCACCTCTCCCATGAATCATGAATTTTCTTAGTGGCGTATAGAATGGTGAATCCTTTCCAAAAGGTTTGGAGTCATTATCTATGGCAGCTATAGCCTTATGAAATGTATTTCTTAAATAATAAGACTTGAAAGTCAAAATTACTCCTTTATTCATGAACTAAGGAATGGATCTTGTATTTGCAGGGATGAAAACAACATTAATTTCCTTGTACATATCCATCAGAGTTCTTGGGTGACTAGGAATGTTGTCAATGAGCAGTAATATTTTGAAAGGAATCTTTTTTTCTGAGTAGTGGGTCTCAATAGTAGGCTTGAAAAATTCAGTAAAGCATGCTGCAAACAGATGTGCTGTCATCCAGGCATTGTTGTTCCATTTATAGAGCACAGGCAGAGTAGATTTAGCATCATTCTTAACCGCCCTAGAATTTTCAGAATGGTCAATGAACATTGGGTTCAACTTAAGGTCACCATCTGCCTTAGCCTCTACAAGAGAGTCAGCCTGTCCTTTGACACTTTGTCAAAGTGACCTTTGACGCTGTCAAGGCAGGCATTGACTTCTCCTCTCTAGCTATGAAAGTCCTAGGTGGTGTCTATTTCCAATAGAAGACTATTTCATCTACATTGAAACATTTGTTTAATATATATCAATGATCTTAGCTATATCTTCTAGATAAGTTGCTGCAGCTTCTGCATTAGCACTTGCAACTTCATCTTGCACTTTTATGTTATTGAGATGGCTTCTTTCCTTAAACCTCACTTGCCAACCTCTGTTAGCTTAAAATTTTTCTTCTGAAGCTTCCTCACCCCTCTCAGTCTTCATAGAATTAAAGAGAGTTTGCACTTTCTGCTGTATTAGCCTTTGCCTTGAGGAAATGTTGTGGCTGGTTGGATCTTCTATCCAGACTTTTGTCTTCTTTCTCAAACTTTTATCATATCAGCAATAAGTCTTTTTCTCTTTCTTATCATTCATGTTGTTCACTTGAGTAGTACTTTTCATTTCCTTCAGGAACTTTTCCTTTGCATTCAAACTTTGGCTAACTGGCATAAGAGGCCTAGCTTTTTAGCTTTTCTTGGCTTTCGACATAGCTTCCTCACAAAGTTTAATCATTTCAAGCTTTTGATTTAAAGTGAAAGGTTCACATCTCACTCTTCCATTCACTTGAACACTTAGAGGCCATTGTAAAGTTATTAACTGGCCTGATTTCAATATTGTTATGTCTCAGGGAATAGGGAAGCCCGAGGAAGGAAGAGACACAGCGGAATGGCTGGTCAGTGAAGCAGTCAGAACACACACAACATTTATCAATTAAGTTTGCCATTTTATATGGAGATGGTTGATGGTGATCCATACAATTACAATAGTAACATCAAAGATAACTGATGGGAAATCACCATAAGAGATATGATAATAATGAAAAAGTTTAGAATATTGTGAGAGTTACTAAAATGTGACAGAAACATGAAGTGTGAACATGCTATTGGAAAAATAGTGCTGATAGACTTTCTTGAGGCAGGGTTGTCACAGACCTTCAATTTGTAAAACATGCAATGTCTGCAAAGAACAATAAAATGAAGCACAGTAAAGTGAGATATGCTTGTGTTATTCAGGAATATAAAGAAATGAGGTATCAAGCCATGAAAAAGCATGGAAGACCTTAAATGTATATTACAAAGTGAAAGAAAGCCCTGCTAAAAGGTTTTTATATACTGTCTGATTCTAAATATATGACATTCTGGAAAAGGCAAAACTATAGAGAAAATAAAAAAGAATAGGTAGAGCACATGCCATTTTTATAACAGTGAATGATAATGTAATGGTAGATATATGACATAAGATTTGGCAAAACCTGCAGAACTGTACAACATGAGTGAACCCTAATGTAAACTATAGACTGTAGTTAATAAAAATGAATCAATTGTAATAAATGTACCATGCCAATGTAAGATATTAACAACAGGTGCAACTTGGGGTGGAGGAAAGGGAGTATATGGGAAATCTATACTTTCTGACCAATTTTTCTATAAACCTAAAAATATCTTATTAAAAATAAAAGCAATAATAAAACTCACTAAAGCTGTAACAGTAAAAAAAAAAAAAAACCAAACAAAAATCCCATCTATTCTATTGATGGTTCATATATCCTTTTCTATAATTCACCAATGACTTAAGTTAATATTTGATTTTAAGCAATTTCAAAATGATATTCATCTAATTACAGGATTTTCCAGACATTTTTTATTGACTCTCAGTAGCAAATCTTTTATAATGTGGTAGTTTGTTCTAAGAATTACTTTACTGTCCTTCTAAAATTGTATATGCTAAGTATCAATATATATAGGCTGTTTATTTTCCAAATGCTTTCTGTCTCTTTTTACAAGTTAAGCTTCTTAGGGCATGTTGCAACTCTTCTGTATTTAAGCTGTCTTAAATTTTTAACGACAAATTTCAGGTTAAGTGTTGGCTTTGCAATGTAGAATTAAGTAAACTAGTATTATCTAATTTAAAGTAGATAATAATACCATATTTTACCATTTACTTAATACTCCCAAAGTTAGAATTCTGCCTTAGCATTTTTTATGCTTTCAAAAAACTTGATAAATTAAAAAATAGTCATTAAATGTCTTTGTAGTAGTTTTTACCTATGTTGAGAGAAATATTTTATAGTTCAAAAATTTCTTAATAAACTTACCTATCCCTTTTATATTATTCTAAATCTTTCATAATAATAGGAGGTAATGATATGACTTGAAAATACCTTGGCATAAGAGGTTGATAAAGAATTCTGTTAAGTAGTTTTGAAAAGTAGACTATCTGTGATTATATGTCAGCATGTGTCAACTTGAATTTGACATTTATTCTTCATTTTTGTTGTGGAGGGAAACATTTACTTTCTTAGAGGAAAATATTAATACAAGGAAAATATTTCTGGCTTATTTATCATTTGTGTGCCATTTGCCCCGGTTGTAAAACTACAGAAGTGCAGGCTCAACAGCTTGCTCGTGAATCAACTGTAGGAGGTGGCCCACCTCGTCCCAGTCTTCTTGGGATTTGGTTCCAGATCTTCACACAACCAGAGTAGACCAGAGGAATATAAAGCTGTCTTAGGTCAAGATTTCTTTAATCTTCTCAGCTTGGTGGGCCATACTCAATCTGAGATAAACTGCAGATTTATCTTTTGCTTTTGTTGCAAGTGTTGGTAGTGGGTTGGAGAACGTATGTGAAGACCTGACTTACGGCATCTTAAATATATTGATTTTATCAATCCATTTTGAAAATCCTCTACGTATCAAAATGTCTTCATTAGCATCTTAAGTAAGCACACATGATGTAGTAATTTTGTTTTCTTTGGTTTGGCTTTCAGCGTATTTTAAAGGACAATGGTTTTCATCTTTCCCATAATAACTCTTCATGTATTTAATGATTACCAATGAGTCATCTTTATTTTTTCCATGGTTAACAATTTCGGTTATTTCACATTTCATTGTTGTTTTTATCTCACATCTTCTCACATACTTTTAGGTATAGGAAATTTAGGAAAAGAAGATTACTAAAGATTAAGCTAACTTTATTATCAAAGTAACATATATGTATATTATTTATTCATTTATTTAATAAATTTTACCAGGAACCTATTTTACCAGGTGTCTATTCTAGACACCTAAATGTCTAGACACCTATTCCACCTAAATTTTACCAGGTGTCTATTCTAGACACTGGGGGTATATAGTGGTAAATTAAGACATAATTTGTCTTCATGGAGTTCCAGGTAGAGGGAACAGTAAGTACAAAGGCCTTGTGGCATGAATATGTTTGGCATGTGTGAGGAACATCAGGAAGGCCATTGTACTTGGGATGGACCAAGCTTTGGAGAAAAGTTTTAAGAGATGAGGTTTCTTAAGGAAGCAGAGGCAAGATCCTGTCACTGTGGGGTTTTATCTGTTATGGTAAAAACTTTGGAATTTATTCTAAGTGTGAGGAGAAGTAATTGGAAATTTTTGATCAAAGGTATAATATCTGATTTACATTTAAAAAAGGTCTTCCTGATTGCTATGTGGTGAACAAATGGGAGTAGGAGGTAAAGGCAGAAGCTAAAAAACCAGTTAGGAGGCTGTTTCATTTCTCCAGACAAAAGACAGTGGTCACTTGGTTTAGGTTGCTCTTCTTGCCTTTTCTCTCTTATTCTTTTCCTGTAGTGTATGTGCTATGGCTAAGAGCCTGGATTCCAAAGCCAGGGTGCCTGAGTTGAAATCCTGATTGCATCCTTTCCTAGCCATATGGTCACAGGCATGTTATTCAACTTACCATGCCCTTATTAATAAAATGGGCATTATAATAGTACCTTCCTCATATGATCATTGTGAGAATTACATAAATTAATTCACTGGAAATAGGGTAGTGTCTGACACATAGTAAGTATTCAGTAAATGTGCTTGATGATACTGATTTGATCAGTTACCATGAAATGTCACTAGAGGCTAAAAATAATGGCACAGTGCACTATGATGGTGTTAGCTCTGGAACCCTATTTGTGAGTGAGCAATAGATATCTTGTGGCTACATTATTAAAGCTCTTCCTGAACACTACCCTGAGTCCCAGAATAAAGTCTCTGAATAATACTTTGAGGAATTGTTCTTGTGTATACATTAGTTATTTTTGTTTCGTCTCTTACTTCCTTTTAAGTACATATTTCCTGAAGGTATATGGTCATACTTTCAAACAAAATTAGAAAGCTGTCTTATATTAAACATTATTTTATTTAAACTATTTTAATTGTTTTGGATGGATTAAGTTCTCAGCATGTTTTTATTTTTTTTATTTTTTTTTTCATTTATTATGTAAAATTTTTATTATAGAATAGGATAATGAATCCCCACATACCCACTAGCCAACTTCAATAATTACTAACACGTTTGGCCTTAGGTTATCTTAAAGGGAGCTCAGTCTAGACAATATGCTAAACAGATTCACTGAAAAATAAGAAAATGTTTCCGCTTTTGTTTTTGTTTTTTTTTTTCCATTAATCCTTTTATTAAGTACAAGCCTTGGTCCAACAGTAAAGTTCTCACTGTTTTTTAGGTGCTTTGAGGATGTGCAAAAGAGAAGTGGTATATTTTTTCAGCCACCTTTGGAATTATATTTTGGTTTTTTTTGAC
>CAUYRT010051936.1:0-62396 GCA_963574885.1 Lepilemur ruficaudatus | reverse complement strand
AAAGAAATTAGTTGGCCAACTAAAAACATATGGAAAAAATTAGCCGGGCATGGTGGCTCATGCCTGTAGTCCCAGCCACTCGGGAGGCTGAGGCAGTAGGATTGCTTGAGCCCAGGAGTTTGAGGTTGCTGTGAGCTAGTTTGATGCCACGGCACTCTAGCCCGGGCAACAGAGTGAGACTCTGTCTCAAAAAAAAAAAAAAACACTCACCATCCAGCCCTTCATTCTTAAACGTAAACGGACAAGAACCACCAGACAAATGAGAAAACCCAGCAGTGTGAATAAGAAAATCCTAGGACCTACTGAACTGAGAGGAAACAGATAATTCAGGAAATAAGTTTTTTTTCATACAAGAACTCAAGGGGGTTAACTCCCACATATTTCCTGAGACAACTACAAAAGAAGGGAGAAAACCATGACCAGGACAACACAGGATGTAGGAAATAGGGACTCCAGCGGAGGACTACAACAAAGAGAAGTCCCAGGATAAAGCCTTATCTGTAGGTCGACAGAGTAATTCACACATACGGATGGCTCCAAGAAAAATGAGAAATTCCACAGAACAGAGAGCACAGCTGAGAAGCTGGATAAAGCTGAGGTTGTGGTGATGGCACATCACTTGTCAATAAGAAAAAGCAACTGAAAATCTCAGGAAAATGAAAAAGAAACATAAGAGTCCTAATCCTTACATAAAACATTTTTAAATAAATGATTCCAAGTCTAAAATTTTCAATTTATTGATTTTATATTATTTTCTGCAACTGGGATAAGTTCTATGACTTTATAGTCATCAACTTATTTTTGGTCTTAAATTTGCTATATGCTTCATGTGTTGCTCTCTTAGAAGTTTCCAGAATTTGGTGAACAACTTTGTATTCTCCTTTTTTATGCTCATTATGATTTTGCAGACTTTGATGATAGTATCTCTCACCTTTGATCTTCCCAACGTAGATATTTCTTGCCTTTTTTTTTTCTTTTAACAGAGATAGGGTCCCTGTTGCACAGGCTGGAGTGCAGTGGCATGATCATAGCTCAATGTAACCTCGAACTTCTGGGCTCAAAGGATCCTCCCCTCAGCCTCCAGAGCAGCTGATACTACAGGCACCTGCCACCACACCTGACTTTTTTTTTTTTTTTTTTGAGATAGGGTCTCACTATGTTGCTTAGGCTGGTCTCCAACTTCCAGGCTCAAGCCATCCTCCCACCTCTACCTTCCAAAGTGCTAGGATTACGGGCATGAGCCACCCAGCCAAGCCTATTTCTTGTCTTTTTAGCCTACAATCATTTGGCAACCATCTTAATCCCTTAAATATTTGCATTGTTATGCTTTAGATTGTCCCCAGATTGTCTATATGTCTTTCCAGAGCTGAGTGACCAGTGCTACTTTAGTACTGGACATTTTATTCATTGGTAGGACAATTTTTCTTTAAAGTTTTCAGTACTCTGTTAGTATGCAGTATTTGATGATATTGCTGATTGTGTGGTCCATGAGCCAGCATCCTTATGGAAGTTCCTAATAATGACAGATGCCTTCCTTGTCATCTAACATTTATGTGAATGTATTTGAATGTTAAGTCAATCCTTCTACAAACAGGGTTAGGATTGTTTTTAATCTATAAATGTTACTTACATGCCCACTTTGAAACTTTTCTGTGTGGGGTGTTTTTTGGTTGTTTTTGACCCATTTGTTGCTTTGAAGAGCACTTAGTTAAGTGGTGATCCCTGAGAAACAGCACTGTACACCTTTGGGTGTCCTGTGAAGTTTCCAGTTGTCTCTGACTTTTGGTTCTTCAACAGGAAGATATTTAACACAACCACCAACTTTTCCATCAGTGTCCTCTGATAACTCAGGCTTTAAGCAGCATTTTGCATGAAATTTCTTGAGAATTTAGTTCCAGCTCTTGCACCCTCTTTGTCCAACTATGTACTTTAATGTCAAATAATTCTAGCAAAATTATTTTAATTTTTTTTTTGCTTTACACGTGCTTATTTTCTTGCTGGATCGTAGGTAAACTGAATGTTGACCACAATTTTTCTAATCAACAGGCTACTTTCACAACTTGCTTACTGGCCCCTCAAACAGTATTACAGCCTGTGCCAGAAATATTTTACTAAAATTACCATCATCTTTTCCAGAACACATTAAAAATATTTAACCAAGAATAAGTCATAGGAGTAGCATAGCATAGTGGTTAATAGCCCAGATCCTGAAGCCAAACTGCCTGGCTTTGAAATCAGACTCCTTTACTCACTAATTGGGTGACCTCGGGCAAGTTACTTAACTATGAGGTGCCCCATTTCCTCACCTGTAAAATGAGGATAAGCCTTAAAATGAGGTTGTTATTAAGATTAAATGAGTTAATATTCGTAAAGTATTTAGGACAGAGCCTGGCACATTGTAAACACAACATAAATGTTCATTAAATTATAAAAAAAAAATTGGTAGTTCAACAGTGGACCTCTAAAGTATAATCACAAAGTAAACAGGCTTCAGAATTTAAAACATACAAATGATTCCTTAAAATTAATCATTTCCAAAAGCTATATGCATATTCCAGTGATACCATTACTGAAAACATTTCTAAAACTTCTCTTTTTGAATAGCCTTTAAAAACGCAGATTAAGAACTAAGCAAAAAGTTCTTACTTATGGTCACACCTCATTTTTATTGCTTCCTAACTAGTACTATCCAGTTTTATTATTCTAATTTTATTCATCAGACTTACTCTTTTTAAAAATCACATTCTTTACAAATAACAAAAATCTGCTACCACTGCAAATATTCAAAAGACTATTTCAGGCCAGTGTGGTGGCTCACGCCTGTAATCCTAGCACTCCGAGGAGAAGTCGAGACAGGAGAATTGCTTGAGCCCAGGAGTTTGAGGTTGCAGTGAGCTATGATGATACCACTGCACTTTAGCCCTGGCAACAGAGCCAGACAGTCTCAAAAAAAAAAAAAAAAAAAAAAAACCCAAAAAACCAAAGACCGTTTCAGGAGCTGTAAAGACAGTTTGTTCAGTTTGCTTCAAGTTACATTGGGAGGATGTATTCACGGTGTTATTTGAAACTATGTAACTGGAGGTATTAAGGCTATACAAAATTAGCCAATAACAAAAAATACACAGCTAAAAAAATGCTCTAATGGTACATCTACAATTTTCTGAAGCCAGAATAAAAACATAATTATGTATTCTCTGCCCCCTCCAATCTTTCTTCAATACTATATCCATATGAATGGAGTATGAGTCTCAAAAGTATGATTACTTTTACATCAAGCATCATCATACTGTGTATGACCTTCAGATATCCAGCAACAATAAACTCACTTGGGTTTGAAATAGAGCCTGTCTAAATGCCTTATTTGCAAGGAAACTAATCTTTGTACAACGATAACAAAATCTTTTATATGATATTGTTTCTTGCTAACAGTTGTAGAACAAACGCATGAGGCTGGAAGAGTTCTTCCGGAACTGTTAACATACATGCCTTTTTACTGTAATTCTACTTATCTCAAAGGTGACATTTACATAATTTTTAACCCTTCCAAGGCCATCATAAATATGCTCTCTCTTTTGGTCCTATCAAACTTCTTTTTCTACGTTACAGAGTGCTCAGAAACTTACATCGGAAGTAATTTTAAGCTTTAGTAACCAAATTTATTTCAGCATGGTTTATAATAAAAATAAGTTTGCAGATGTCATGAAAGCAAGATCTAAGTTTTTACTGAGGGTTGTTATTTTAAGTGCTCCTTATCTAGCTTCAGTTTATTTAATTTAAAAAGTCAAAACAGAACAATAGCTTCAGAAGATTTAGCCATTTCTATCTGGACCAAGTCAATCCCTAACCAGGGCTGGTCAAAGGTACTCTTTGTGCCTTATGCACTCTGCTTTTAATTAACAATTTAAATAATAATTCAGAAGAAACACCTCACTCAGTTTCCCTTTACTTCTTTTCAGCCCATGACTTAATGCTGCATTTTGGGCCAACTTCATGATTTAGCAAAGCCATTACCCTATCTCGTAAGTACATTAGGAACAACACAATTCAGCAGACAAAATAATTAATCAGCAACAAACTTCAGAGTAAGATTTTTCTCATAACTGAACAGGGGTTTTTTTTGTTTTTGTTTTTGTTTTTGAGACAGAGTCTCACTCTGTTGCCCAGGCTAGAGTGCCGTGGCATCAGCCTAGCTCACAGCAACCTCAAATTCCTGGGCTCAAGCAATCCTACTGCCTCAGCCTCCGGAGTAGCTGGGACTACAAGCATGCGCCACCATGCCCAGCTAATTTTTTCTATATATTTTTAGTTGGCCAATTAATTTCTTTCTTTTTTTTTTCTTTTTTTTTTTTTTTTTTTTTAGTAGAGAAGGGGGTCTCACTCTTGTTGGTTTTGAACTCCTGACCTTGAGCGATCCTCCCACCTCGGGCTCCCAGAGTGCTAGGATTACAGGCGTGAGCCACCGTGCCCAGCCTGAGCAGCAGTTCTTATCTCAGGTGAGTCTGCTCAAAAATAATTGAATAAGTAATCTACAAGCTTCTGGTACATCTTTTGCAAGTCAAATTTTCTGCCTTGCTTTCTAGCTGAGAAGGGTATAAAAGTCCCACGAAAAGAAACCAGAATTCTGAGCCTAGAAATGTAAAATATGATTCAAGCTAAACCGCTCACTAGTTGTCTGAACCCAAGTATAAATCACTTAATTACCCCCTACCCAGGCTCAATTTCCCCATACAAGTGGCGATAACAGAATCAGTCCCAACTACAGAGTGATGAGGTTCAAAAGAGATAGCAAGAGTGCTCAAAAACGTGTCAAGGTGCTACACAAATGGAATGTGGTAATCAGTAGTGGAAGAACTCTCATTTCCTTTGCAAAACTTAAAGGGTCACCTCCTTGCTTTCAGCAAAAATAAGAGGCGAGCACAAGCAACCTGAACCCACTGGTGACACTTTCCTGAACTCCAAGAGGAATGATTAGCAGTTCGAGCCCGGGAGTCACGGAAATGCCAATCAGAGCCCAACGTGGGCTTCTCCTGCTCTCGCTCCCCACGAGAGAGACGCGCTGAGAGATCAAAATCCAACCCGGTTCCAAACAGCCCTCGCAGCCTGAAGGGATATGGGAGAGGTTGGAGGGGAGGGCTGGGCGCCCTGCTGCCACCTCCGACTGGGCCACTCCTTGCGCCACCACCGCCCCAGCCCACGGTGCCACGTCCCGGTCTCCGTCACCGCCATCCCTCACCCCACCCCCGGACAGGGCACATCCTCCGAAGGCCGCCGGGCTCGTTCCCTTGAGGGCTCTCCAGTGGGCCACAGCTTGGACCAGGGCGAGGGGGCAGTTGGAGCGGTTGGAACAGTTGTCCCCGGACTGGGCGTCCCAGAACCCGGCCCTAGCCCGGTCCGTCGGGGCCTCAGACACAGCCCCCGGGCCGGGCAGATTCCCCAAGGGCAGGCCTCGGCGCCGCCGGCCCGGCCGGGCCCCCTCCGGAGCGTCCCCGCACCGCAGGCTCACCTCCACTGTGTCAAAAGCGCATGTTCGCCGCCGCTCGACCGACGTCTCTGCTCCACTGGCCTGGCCAGGCCCGCCCAGCCGCTCGCCTCTGCTCCCCTCCGCAGCCCTGAGCTCCACTCCGCGCACCTCCGAGCCCGGCTCCTCCCCGACACGTCAGGAGCTCCCCGGGTGTCCGAGGCCATTCTGTGACGCGCGGGGGCGGGGTTCGGAGCATGCGCGGGCGTGCGGGGCGGGGCTGTGACGGCGCTGGCATCATACCCGGCCGCCGGAACGCGGCGCGCTGACGTCAGGCTGGCGGCGTCCTTCTGCGCAGGCGCCTTCGGCCCCTACGACGGGTGGGGTTTTGGCCTCTGCAGTTACCTGAAACTTTGCTGTTTGGGAAAGTGGTGCCTCGGGGTTTGGGGACATCAATCCCCCAGTTTTTCGGCCACCAAGACCTTTCACGTATCCATGTTTCGATGTTCCCGTTTATAAAATAAATCTCGGCTTATATTACGCCTCCAAATTCACCCCTTAGCACCCTGTAGAACACAAAGGTATTCTATTCCCTCCTCATCACTCTAACAAAGCCCTATGTTGTTTCACAGCGCTTCCACTAGCTGAAATTTTATACTTGTTCTTGTCTTCCTCCAGTAGAATTTTAAGTTCCATGGGAGCTAGAACCTCTTATGCCTTGTTTATCACAACAGATAGCATGGTTCTCGGCAGAGTGGGTGCTCAAATATTTGATGAATAAATGAATGGATTCCTTGGTGGTACCAAGGGATTTTATGTATGTCCATTTATGTTTGATGTATCTGAGCATATATTCACACACAAATATATGTTAAATGTATAGAGATATTCTTCTAGGGGACTTGGAGAAGAAAGTAAGCTGGAGGAGGTACTAGCTCAAAACTGAGAGAAATAGGGATGGACAACTGTTAAGGCAGTGACAAGTTAAAGGAAGAGATCAATTTTAAAAACTAGTTTAGGGCAGGTGCTGTGGCTCCTGCCGGTAATCGCAGCACTTTGGAAGGCTAAGGAGGATCAGATCTCTTGAGGTCAGGCATTCTGACCAGCCTGGGCAAACATAGTAAGATCCCGTTTCTACAAAAAAATAAATAATTTTTTTAAGTTCATGGGAAATGTGTGTTATGAAAAAACCATGCACGGATTTCATTTTTTTTTTGCAACAAAATAAACTGATATTAACTTGTTATAACATGTCTGAACAGGATCTAGTTTGAGGCACTATGAAAGATAAGTCATCAGTTTGAAAAGAGCCCATATCAGAGCGACATGAATTCTGCTAATGTTGAAGATAAAACAAACATCAAATTTATGGTAAAGATTGGGTGGAAGAATGGTGAAATCATTGATGCTTTATGAAAAGTTTGTGAGGACAATGCCCCAAAGAAATTAGTTTACAAATGGATAACTTGGTATAAGAAGGGATAAGACAGTGTTGAAGATGAAGCCCACAATGGCAAACCATCCACATCAATTTTCTAGGAAAAATTAATCGTATTCCTGCCCTAATTGAAGAGGACTGACAATTAACAGCAGAAACAATAGCCAACATCATGGACATCTCAAGTGGTTCCTCTCAGACAATTCTGGCTGGAAAATTAAAGTTGAGCAAACTTTCTATGCAATGGGTGCCAAAAACTGTTGCACCCACATCAGCTGCAGACAAAAGCAGAACTTTCAATGGAAATTTTAAACAAGTGGGATCAAGATCCTGAAGCATTTTTTCAAAGAACTGTTAACAGGTGATGAAACATGGCTTTACCCATGTGATCCTGAAGACAAAGCACATCAAAGACATGGCTACCAAGAGGTGGAAGTCCAGTCAAAGCAAAAGTGGACTGGTCAAGAGCAAAGGTCATGGCAACAGTTTGGGGGGATGCCCAAGGTAATTTGCTTGTTCACTTTCTAGAGAGCCAAAGAATGATAACATCTGCTCATTATGAGAGTGTTTTGAGAAAGTTAGCCAAAGCTTTAGCAGAAAAATGCCTGGGAAAGCTTCACCAGAGAGTCCTTCTCCACCACTACAATGCTCCTGTTCATCCTTTCATGAAACAAGGGCAATTTTTCAAGAATTTTGATGAGAAATCATTAGGCATCCACCTTGCAATACTGATTTGGCTCCTTCTGCTTTTTGTTTCTTAATCTTAAAAAAAATCTTTAGGGGACACCCATTTTTCTTCAGTTAGAACTGTAAAAAAAAGACTGCATTAACACGGTTAAATTCCCAAGACCCTTAGTTCCATAGTGATGGACTAAATGGCTGCTATCACTCCTTACAAAAGTATCTTGAACTTGATGCAGCTTATGTTGAGAAGTAAAGTTGATATTTTTATCTTTAATTCTACTTTTCCACAAACTTTTGAAGTCCCCTCATATATATTGACAATTGTGCTAAACACTTGCTATGCATAATTTCATCCTCACAATGGCCCCATGAGATAGATACTGTTATTCTCATTTTTAAAATGAGGAAACGGGCTCAGCAAGATGAAGGTACCTAAGATCACTCAATTAGAAGGAGGAGGACTTAAGACTCAAAGCCACCCAATCTAGATTGTCTAAGTCCAGAAACCACAGTATTTTTTTTTTTTTTTTTTTTTGGAGACAGAGTCTTGCTCTGTCACCCAGGCTGCAGTGCAGCGGCATGATCATAACTCCCTGAAGCCTCCAGCTTCTGTGCTTGAATGATCTTTCCACCTCAGCCTCCCAAGTAGCTGGGACTATAGGCACACACACCACCACATTTGGTTAATTTTTTTTTTTTTAGAGACAGGGGTCTCACTATGTTGCCCAGGTCTGTCTTGAACTTGTGGCCTCAAGCAATCCTCTCACCTCAGCCTCCCAAAGTTCAGGGATTACAGGCACAAGCCACCACACCTGGCCCAGAAATCACACTATTAACAACTACTGTAACGCCCAAGAAGGGGAACTATTAATAATAATTACCATTTATTGGGCCAGAGCACTGTGCTAAGTGCTTTATAAACATTATATCCCTCAGTCCTCACAAGCCTGTGAGGCTGTAATTATTACCTTCCATTTTACATATTGTAATCTGAGACCCAGAGGAGCTGGGGTTTAAACCCAAGCAGGTCTTACTCCAAGGCCAGTGGCCTAGGATAGCTTGGAAGCTGGTTCAGGCTCTGGGGCTGTGCTTCCTGTGCTCTGGCTGGTGAGATCACAGGCAGGGAGGGGACTGATGAAGGCTTTCCTATGGACCTGCTGCCAAGACAGAACAGTCCCACCCCAAGAGGAAAAAAATAAAGGCTGCAGCTCTTGTCCCTGCCTCCTGCCTGAGGTGCTGGGAAACGCACTGAGTCATCTAATGGCAGGCCAGGCCCCTCAGAAGATGTTGGCATCATCCTCCAGGCTGCTACCCATCCCACGCAGCCTGGACCCAGAACTGGTGTTTGTCAGGACTGGTGTGTTGGCCTCATCTTAATGAATGGACTTTGCTTGGCAGCGTTCTCAGAGGTGTCAGAGGCCCTGCACTGATCTCTCTCCTTGTAGACTGAGCTTTCTCCTTGGGAGAGAGGCCTCAGGGCTCAGCAGGGCAAGCAACAATCTCCTCCAGCCCTTTGAACCTCTGCTCCAGCCCCTGCTTCCAATATGCTAAATCAAGGGAAAATAAAGTGGAAAGGAAGATGGAAGGCAGCCTCGAAAGGGAGCAGAAGTTATATTATAAAAACAGCCTTGTGAAGGTAGAAAAGGTGGGTGAGGGCTGCCCCACCCCTCTGCCTTCATTAACTATTAGGAAAAGGTTTGCTGAGGCATGGATCCCTATGTGAGGTATTTCTTGGATTGAACCAAAGAGGTGAATGTCACAGACCCTGCGAGCATGCATGAGCATCCCTACATCTTTCCTGCCAAAAACTCTAGATACAGGAAACAGAGGCCCAGTTTCCACCACTGGAGGGGTGTAAGTTGACTAGCTGCCCTAGGGGAGGTCTGGGTATGAGCCCAAACTCTAATGCTGGACTTTGGCCACATCACACATTCATGTAAGGTGATGTAATGCACCCAGGCCTGCTATAATTCTGAGGAGTTGGGGCATATTTGACTCTACTGAATCAGGTGAGCGAGATACCTCAAAAGCAAAGGCTTGATTCAGCCTAATCTCTCTCTATGTTCCTTTGACCAGTATTTTTTGCTAAGCTCTAAGGGCACAGGTCAAGCTGGGCAAGGGACACCTAATGGCCGGTTGGTTGCTAATGGTCTGGTGGATATGTCTACCAGATGTCCACCATCACCTCCAGATCTATATGCCTAAACCCCAAACAGATCTTCCTTTTGCCTCAACAGAAATTTCCAAAACAATTTTCCTGTTTCTGCCAATGATGTCATCATTCTCCCAGTCATTGAGGCACCAAGCACTCATCAAATCACCCTTAGTTATCCCTCTCCCCAGCTTGCATCTCAATCCTGTTATCACCAAACCCCAATGACTTTCCCTTCATAAACTCAAAAAAATCCATTCATTATTCAGTACTTTCCTGATGCATCTCTCCCAATCCAAAGTCTCCTATTTATCTGTTCCTCCCTCCCCAAATTTTTCTCCTTCAAATTTCTTCTTGTTCCAGCCCAGCAGTCCACACATAGCTATCAGAATAATCTTTCTAAAATTCCATTATATACACTGCATCCCTGGCCCCAAAACTCACGGTGGCATCTTGTTACTTTTGTGATAAAGTACAAACAATATAGTCTGGCATTCACAGCCCTCCCAAAGCAACTCCAACCAACTTCTACAGTCTACATCCTACAGTTCACCTACCTGGGTCTAGCCAGACCCTCTCCTGCATCCCCCAAATGGATGGTTACCTTCCTCTCTGGGTCTGTGTTATTGACTTCCGTGACCTGGGAACTACAGCTGCTCTGTAGGCTTGGCCAACCTGCCTTGCTTTCTTCTGCCTTTTGAAGCTTCACCCATATGCTACCTCCTCCAGGAAGCCTTCCCTGATACCCAAAACCCCAAAGTGAACGCTCCTTCTCTGAGCTCAAGTAGAGCCACTCACAGTTCACACGAGACTTATTGAACACAGCCCTTTGGTCACAGAGATATTCAATCTCCCCCCAGGCAACAAAAACTCACTGAATGCAGGGACAATGTTGATTGTCCTAATATCCCCCCAGCAACAGGCACTTAGCAAACACTCATTTAATATGCTTCAGTGAAAGTGAAAGAATGAATCAGTGGTTTGGTGGCTATAACTTCATATGCAAGACTGACAGAACTTTCTGGAAAATGCCCCAAATTATAAAAAAAATCGCCATAAACAGAAAGATTTTCACTGGTATGAAAGGCTGAACTTAGAAGATGCCAGCTTACAAAGGAACTGGGACTTGGGTCACAGGCAACTGTGTCTTTTCCCTAGCCCAAATCTTAAACCCAATCTATAGCATCTACAATCCCCAATGCAACATCTTTTGCTTTTATAATCTAAAAAATAGTAATAATGATAATATTTTTAATCTTAAAAAGTGTACACTTGGGCCTTCAGGTGAGAAGTGGTCTTATAGAAAAAGGAGAGTCATTCATCAGCTAGGACTTTAGTGCCTGCTGTGTACCAGGCACTGTCCTAGGCCTTGGGAATGCCACCATAACTTTAAAAAGCTTATATTCTAATGGGAAAGACAGACAATACGCAAATAGACAAATCTCTTGCTGTCAGGCCATGACAAGTGCTGAGTGGTCCACAGAATGCCAGAGGCTTCAACCAGAAAATAAATTTCCCCTTCCAAGATTTTTAGTAGTAACCAGTTCATGTTTGATTCAAAAATGCCCCACTTCTGGTTGGTCTCTGACCCTTGGCCAGGTAGCCACAAACAAGCTAGCCTAGGGTATTCCTATACCACCCTGAAAGGAAAGAAAGTTCCATTCATTCTCTTTATTGCATCCTCGGAAACTTCTTGAGCAAATGGCACTCACCAACTACCCAAAGCAGCTCAGGCTCCAAACCTCAGCTCTTCCATCAGAGTTTGTCCCCTCAATTTTCAAACTCCAGGTGGCTGTCAGTCAACAGAAAGGTAGGAATCGATAGGTTTTCCGTGCAGTATGTTAAGTTTCAAACCTCCTTTCTGTTCTGTCCCTTTCCACTGTGTCTGAGAATGAGGCCTGCTTCTGGCCCTAGGATCCCGTGCCAGGAGGGTGCTTCACCTTCTGCAGGCCTCCAGATGTAGCTGGCTGAAAGGTGACTCTTAGAGGTGAGAAAAATGAGGACAATTTAGATCCCATCAAGGTCCTGCCCTGGTTGCTGGTACTTGGAAGGAAATAGCCCTCATCCTCCTTATCCAGGCAGATAAACTGAGGTCTCAAGAGTCTCTTCCTAGCCTTTGATCCCTTTTGTACGTAACCTGATATCCTGCCATGCTCCCATGAATCTCTTGGAGCTTGTCCTAATTTCTTCCCCAGCAGCCTACCTGAACAGTGGACTCCTCCCGGTCTGGAATCTCAGGGGTTTCCTGGCCTCAGAGACTCCACTCCCCAAGCTTCAGTCTTCACTGTCAGTCTGGCTCCCACCCCAGCCACTTGACAGTCACTGCCCACACCCCAGAGTGGCAGCTGCCTCCCCAGAAAAGGATGACACGACACTGTTAATTGCTAATTGGGTTAACACCTGGCAACCCCAAGAGCTGTTGATATCACACTTACCTAAACAGTATGACTGTTCCTGGAGAAAAATGATATCTGCTCAGATACTGTTTTTTTTTTTTTTTTTGGAGACAGAGTCTTGCTCTGGCAGCTGGGCTAGAGTGCAGAGGCATCATCATAGCTCACAGCAACCTCAAACTCCTGGACTGAAGTGATCCTCCTGTCTCAGCCTCCTGAGTAGCTGGGATTATAGGCACATACCACCACACCCAGCTAATTTTTCTATTTTTTATAGAGACGGGTCTCACTCTTGCTCAGGCTGGTCTCAAACTCCTGACTTCAAGCAATCCTCCTCCCTCAGCCTCCCTATAATCCTGTACTAGAATTACAGGCGTGAGCCACCACGCCCAGCTCTGCTCACATACCTTTACACAGACGAGGCAGCACTGGGTTTACCTACTCCCAAGCCAGACTAATAAAATAACAGGGCTGAAAAGAAATGGAATGTTTCTTACCAGCTTGAGCTGATTGTATCAGGCAATTTCAGCCAAATTCGCATTACCAGGTAAGCCAATGGGTCAAAGTTACCAATACCAAAAGATCATGTATTCAACCATTCACTAAATACTTATTGAGTGCCTGGCATGATTCTGGCCCCATGGATAGAGCAATTAACAAAAGAAGCTAAGTCCCTTCCTTCCTGGAGGTTTTCTAACTGAAAGAAAAGAAGGAAAATAGACGGAAAACAGAAAATAGATAAACAGGAGTATGTCACCTGTAATAAGTACTAAAGAGAAAAATGTTAGCCAGGACTTTTCAATGTTTTACATTTAGGACCAAGCACAGCAGCTCATGCCTGTAATCCTAACACTTTGGGAGGCCGAGGTGGGAGGATTGCATAAGCCCAGGTGTTCAAGCTTGCAGTGAGCTTAGATCGCACCATTGTACTCCAACCTGGCAAAAGAACAAGACCCTGTCTCTTTAGGAAAAAAAAAAAATCCAACCTTTCAGCCAAGTGACTTCAGTAGATACAAGTGTGACCTGGGCACTCATGTCAGTAAAGCTTCAATAGGAGGGTTCCCAACTCTGCAACACCAATTGAAATAATTCCTTCTGCAATGACTCCCTAATTAGCTGACCTGATGTCATGTACAGTTCCCTCCTGTAAACATATATGCTGGCTCTAGAGATGTAAGTTTCCAACCTACATCTTTTCAACTTCATATCGTCTAAACACTCACTAACTGACAATATAATGTTATTTGGCACTTTGAGTGGCAGAATTACCTGGGACGTCAACTATAGCTAATCTGGAATGTAAGGATTGCTTCTCTGGGTTCACTTTTGTAACCATTGTCTAAATAAGAGGAGAACAATACCCCGACTATTTATAACTACAATTTAATGTGGTAAAATGACAGTCTATGGGATCTCAGAGGAAATTTCACACTAGTTTTCATCAATTCCTGTATGATACAAGATGAGTCTAGATGTCCATTTTGAAAATTCCAACAAGGAGGTTTTGTGGCCTTTACAAGGAGAACATTTTCTGCTCAAAATTAGGAGCCTGGGCTTTGTTCAGGAGTACCACAGAGGCCAATTCTAACTCATAAATGCTGCATTGCAGAAACAAAACATCCCAGGTTTCACATCAATCACAGTCAATATGTTCCTTGGGAGGGGAGTAGGCCAGGCACAAGAGAAGACATTCACCGAAGTGCTACGGGCAGGGGAGCACTTTCTCCAAGCATGTTGCTGTTTCAACAGTTTTCTAAAGATCATGTCTTAACAGGGTGGTTATTAAAACCCTGATAAAAAGATATTAGAGCAACTAGTTTGAAAGTAAGAGGCCCAGACACATAGAGAAGGTGATCTAAGAGTGGTGAGATCTACCCTCCACCCCCAGCCATGGCAGGCACCACCCCTTCTCAATACTCCCCACCCTGGTGTGAGAATCCAGCCAGGCCTGGTGTTATCTCCCTTCCAGGTGTTTATTCACCTTGGTCCAATCAGCCCCATCACAGGTGAGTTTGCTCAACCTACTTCCCTTCTCTGAGCCTCAGTGTCTTCATCTATAAAATGAGCAGGTCAAACCAGATGACATTGTTGACAATGCCCATGAGTCAGGACCCATCCTGTCATCCAGCCAAGCACCCACCTGGTGGGGCAGAGAGCCCTGCCTCTCCTTAGCCAGTCTGACCAAGGTGGTCACCACCCTCCTAGGTGAGTGAAGGTAGTGGTCAAGGATACCCTTATTCATGCCAATGTTCCTTTCTATGCCCCGGGGAATCGCTGAACTTGCAGAATGAACCAATTCAAGGGCATCTAATGTCCAGTCTGTTTGTTTCCTGTGGCTACTGTAATAAATGACCACAATGTGACTTAAAACAGCACAAATTTATCCTCTGAATAAATTTTTTTCTGAAGGTCGGAAGTCTAAAATGAGACTGACAGAGCTAAAACCAAGGTGTTGGCAGGGTTGGTTCCTTTTGAAGGCTTCAGGGGAGAATGAGTTCATTGTCTCCTCAAGCTTCAAGAGGCCGCCTGGGTTCCCCCATTCCTGGCTGCATCACTCTGGTAGCTGCTTCCGTCATTATAGTGCCTTCTCTGACTTTGATCCTCCTGCCTCCCTCTTAAGGACCCTTTTGATGACAACCTCCCACTCAGATAATCCAGTATAATCTCCCCATCCAAAATCCGTAACTTAGTCACATCTGCAAAGTTCCTTTTGCCATATAAGGTAACATACAATGGGTTCTGGGGATTAGGACATGAATGGGCTGTTATTCTGCCTGCCACCTCTGACATTCCAATTTTACCACCTGTACAATATTGGCCAGTTCTGCCTATCATCTTTGAATTTTTCTTTGAATTGACTCACTTTTTAAAAGATGAACTTAAATCCTGCATTAGCCTCACTCTGAATAATCATCCTTATGAAATCATGGAATTGTTAGTTGTATTTTCCACAATATTCCATAAAAATAAATATGTAACTATTAAAGTTTCAAATGTTAATCCCTTACCACCTGCCATGACTTTTTGCATGCCACCAGTAGTAAACAAATCATCCTTTGGAGAATAAAACTAGAATCTGGGCTCCTGCTTTTACAGAAAAGGATAATTTGTCCAAAAATGCACACCAGTGAAGAGCAAAACTTGAGCTATGCCCACAACTCCTTCTTCCCATCTCCATGTTCATTAATCACAACTTGAAAGTGTATCAGCTTTTTTTTAATAGCATCTCTGACATTGATGATTCATATACTCTAGGGTTTAGTTCCCCTTCTGTTACACTCACGGATATTTTATATTTGGGAAATGGGATTTCCTGTCGCTTCCCGTCCATGTCTGTGCTAAACAGCAGCCTGTTCACTTGGCCCACACTGGACATTGCCCAGGCCCTAGGGAAGAAAGAACTGAGAAAGGAGGTCAGTGGCCAGTGGTGACTTTGTAGTTTGCCCCCTGGCATCTGTCCCAGCTGCAGATTGAACTTTGAAACTACTTTTGAGAAGACAGAGTTCCTTTCCATACACACAGTGTGGGATGACGTAATTTCCCTCTTCTTACATAACAGCATAACAATCGGCATGCAATAAAAATAGCTACCATACATTGGATATTTAGGAGGAGACAGGCCCTGTAATAAGTGCTTTACAAACACCCATTTACAACAACCCTGTGAAGTAGCTATTAGTGTTCCCACTTTACCAATGAGGAAGCCCAGTCTCAGAGACATCAAGCAACTTGTCCAGGATCACACAGCCAGTGTGACACAGTCAGTATTCATAGAACCTCAGAGGCACAGGAGAACTTGGAAGTCATCTAACGAATGAGAAAACCAGGGAGGTGGAGCAACCCGCCTAAGGACATATGGTTAGTGGCAGACTAGGGGACAGAATTCAGGTCTTCAACTTTCAGGCCAGTCTCTTTCCTCAGATTTTCTCTCTTTTAAGCTATTATTTCTTGGATGATTTCTTCAGATCCTGCCTGATCTGCTTCTCTTTTCTCCTCGTTCCACATACCACTCCCGCCTTGATGCTTTGGCCCCTCCGCGTGCTCATGCCAATGGAAGGCTGTGGAACTACCTAGTGAGAGTCCCAGAGTGACCCTTCTCTCTCTCTCCCTCTGACCCAGGAAAAAAAACATAGAAAGCGCTAGAAAATCTCCATGATTCTGTATTCATTAATTTGGAATTAGTGATAATTTAGCCTGAAAGGAATTAACGTTTACCTTTATCTTTTTTCCAAAAAAAGAGACTGCTAAGCAGATACACTGTGGAAACAAGGTTAGATGGTGTCATGATCAAAAGAGGAACTTGTTAATGAAAATTTTAACCCAATAAGAACCTAAAATGGGCCGGGCGCGGTGGCTCATGCCTGTAATCCTAGCACTCTGGGAGGCCGAGGCGGGAGAATCGCTAAAGGTCAGGAGTTCGAAACCAGCCTGAGCAAGAGTGAGACCCCGTTTCTACTAAAAATAGAAAGAAATTAATTAGCCAACTAAAAATATATAGAAAAAATTAGCCGGGCATGGTGGCACATGCCTGTAGTCCCAGCTACTGGGGAGGCTGAGGCAGAATGATTGCCTGAGCCCAGGAGTTTGAGGTTGCTGTGAGCTAGGCTGATGCCATGGCACTCTAGCCCGGGCGACAGAGAGACACTGCTTCAAAAAAAAAAAAAAAAAAAAGAACCTAAAATGTGTCAATAGGGATCGGCTAGCTAAATAAATGATGGTGCATACATACAAGGGAATATCGTGTGATTACTAAAGATGATATCATAGAACAATGTATGTGAGGACAAATTATGATTTAATAAGTTTAAAGCATGATACAAAATAAAATTACTCTTCTTTTTATAAATATTTAATATATACTCAGAAAAAAAGACTGGAAGGATGTACTTATAAGTGGTGGTTATCTCCAGGTGATTTACATTTTCTTTTTTGTGTTTATCTGTGTCTTCCAAATTTTTGACAGTATATACATAATATATGTATATACATTTATAATCCAACGGAAGAAAAATCATTGGAAACTATAGACACAGACATTCAGAATTGCTATTTTCTGAAGTCTGTGCTCTGAGACTACATATACTAGAAAATAAGGGATCGGCCATAAACCTCTTTACAGAGCTGGCCATGCATTAATGATTTAGCAATTATCCTACCCCAGTAGAAAAATGGGCAATGGACATAAATAGGTAATTCACTGAAGAAATATGAATGGCCATTAAATATCTAAGAAGATCCTCAATATCATTAATAAGTTTTTAAAATGTAAATTAAAATGTCAACGAGATATCACACTTTTTGCTTAGTAGATTAGCAAAATGGAAAACAAATGATAAGGCCCAGTGCTGGTAAAAGTACAAGGAAGCACATTCTCTGCCACAACCCTGGTAGGAATGAAAAATGCTGGCCAGGCGCAGTGCCTCACGCCTGTAATCCTAGCACTCTGGGAGGCTGAGGCGGGCGGATCGTTTGAGCTCAGGAGTTCGAGACCGGCCTGAGCAAGAGCAAGACCGCATCTCTACTAAAAAAATAGAAAGAAATTAGCTGGACGACTAAAAACATATATATAAAAAATTAGCCGGCCATGGTGGCGTGTGCCTGTAGTCCCAGCAACTCGGGAGGCTGAGGCAAGAGGATCTCTTGAGCCCAGGAGTTTGGAGGCTGCTGTGAGCTAGGCTGACGCCACGGCACTCTAGCCCAGGCAACAGAGTTAGACTCTGTCTCAAAAAAAAAAAGAAAGGAAAATGCTATAACCGTCTTTGTTACCACGATGAATTAAATGCGCATATCTTCACTTCTTCCTGAAACCCCACAAAAAAGAAGAACAAGAATTTTAAAAGGTGTAAATCCATAAGGACAGAGGGTGGGAAAGGAGACGACAGTGGACAAGAGATGTCTACAGAACCTTGGAAGCTGGAAAGTAGATTAGCGAGTGGAGGCTGATGCAGAGGACCAGAGAAGGCTGACACTAAACGCCCAGCGGAAGTAAGCAGCGCCATGCCTCTGAACTCCAGAAAGGCTCAGGAATTGGAGGTGCCAGGGTGGGGCGGGGCTAAAAACAGGAAGATCTGTTGAAAATATGTACAGTGTGTTTGCAAAACATTTCAACATGGGCTTCACAGCCCAGGCAATCAATAAGCCACTCTCTCAGCCCAGCAGGAGGAGGGTTTTCTTCCGGAAAAACTGAAGAGAAGCTCCAGACTTGAGGAAACTGTGCAAAACAGAGGGCAGGGTTAAGTCACCACACTATAAAGGGAAGAAGGGTTTGGGGAGGGGAAGTCTTCAAAGGCTACATATTGAATGATGAGACCCCTCTCCTGTCCCTTGATGGCTTTAATGCTAGCAGCCTCGCTTGTTCCCTCCAGACAGATCAGAGAGTTCTTCTGGGAGATCTCCCGACCACATGGCCTGGTCCCCCCAGTTGGTTACCCTACACAGAGGCCTAACAACCAACAAGCCCAGACACACACACACACACACACACACACACACACACACTCCAATCAGCTTCTTGATCTTTAATCACAAAATGAACGTTTAACAAGGAGTCACTGAACATTTGAGGAAGCCTCCCATGTGAAAGACAGAACAAAATAACACAAAAGAAATTCAGGAGCAATAGATACAATGCAAGGAGCAGAAGTGAGCTGAATTAAGCAGAGAAAACTGTAATAAATATCTTTGGAGAAATAAACAAAGACATTATTACATCATGAAACAAGAACATGGGGCTACAAAAAAAGAAATGAGAATAAGAGCACCTTTAAAAAAAAAATGAAGGTTGAAATAAAAATATCCATTTGAAGACTATAATCACAAAATTGAAAAAATCTCCCAAGCAGGAGAACAAAAGACGGATCTCCCAAATAGAGGATTAAAAGCAAGAAAATGAGAGAATAAACCCAGAAGTCCAACATCCAAATGATAGAAGTTTCAGTAAGAGAGAACAGAGAAAATGAAAAGGAAGAAATTTTTTTTCTTTTTTAAAATTTTTTTTAGAG
Organism: Lepilemur ruficaudatus; assembly: GCA_963574885.1. Lineage (NCBI taxonomy): Eukaryota > Metazoa > Chordata > Mammalia > Primates > Lepilemuridae > Lepilemur > Lepilemur ruficaudatus. The sequence goes on along the minus strand of CAUYRT010051936.1, from coordinate 43,270 downwards.
ACAAAGTTTCACTCTGTCGCCCGGGTTGGAGTGTAGTGGCCACTCATAGCTCACTACAACCTTAAACTCCTGGCATCAAGTGATCCTCCCACCTCAGCCTCCCAAAGTGCTGGGATTACAGGCATGCACCACTGCACCCAGCCGAGATTTGCTATTTCAATTGTAAGCTTTGTGTTGCTTTAATAAACATAGATATTAAATTTAAATAAAATGATATGACATTTCTTAATGGAACCTAGACAAATGAATCAAAACTGTAAATATATGTATAAGATTTCACTTAGTGATCCAACTCCTATGGATTTATCCTAATGACGTAATAGGACTAGTATGCAAAGATGTATGTTCAATGAGGTTTACTGCAGCACTGTTTATAATTATAGAAATATATTGGAAACACCCTAAACACTCATCAATAGGAGACTAGTTTAATAAATCATGGTACATCCACACAATGGAATACTATGCAGCTGTTAAGAAGGACAGGTAGATATTTACAAATTAACATAGGATAACAGTCAAGAGATATTATTACGTAAAAAAAAGTTATAGGACAGTAAGTAGAAGTCTACATTAAAAAATGTGTTTAAAAGTCTAGATGCCTATATGCCAAAGTGTTGATCTTTAGGGACAGAATTATGCAAAGACTTTCAATTTCTCTTTATTGTTTAAATTTTTATCAAGAAAAAAAACTGTCTAGTTCCATTTAGAAAATGAAATAAAAGTAAACCCGAACCCTAAAGAATACAATTTATAAAATGCCTTCACAATCGTTATCGTGCTTAAGTATTACAAAAATACAATAAAATAGAGCTGTTTTACATTTTGTAGAAAAGAAAATAGGTTCAAAGGAAAGCAACTTGCCCATAAGCAATTAAGCCAAGGAGCCAGGACTTAATTGCGAGCCCCTAACTTGGTGGCCCAGCGTGATTTCAGTGCATCACGCTGACTGTGTCTCTGTCAGTTCCAGATAAACCTGTCTGAGCCTGATGAGCTCCCTCTGCAACCCAGGAAAATGCTCACTGTGCAATTCAGGAAAAGGAAAGCCAAATCAAGGTGATCAGAATCTTAGGAGGATGTGGACAGATGATGTAGTTTCAGGAAGCCACCAAAGCAAGCTCCTCGTGTCACCCTCTCCCACAGGGACATAACCAACTTCACAAACTTACCTCAGCCTTTGACAAGGGCAGAAAGGGTCCTCAGACTGCAGCAGCCCCCACTGTGGTGTCTCTCAGGTGTCTCACCTGGCCCAGACCTTCTCCAATCAGCCCCCCCACCCACTCCTCATCACTCCAAGGTACCTGGTCCCGTGTCCCAGATCTCAGCTGATCAGATCCACAGCGGCGCACAGGGGCCCACGCTGAACCGGCTGGAACAAAGCAGAAGTCAACAGGAAGGGTGAGAATCACCGTCTGACAAAAGAGACGCAAGGCCAGGAAGTGGGTAGAGCCAGGAAGGCTGGGGCCTGCTGTCTACAAGGGAGGCAACCCTGCCCACAGCCTCATTGCTCAGCTGGAGTTAAGCAAGACGTCAGTGCTTTGAAAGGGAAAGAATAAATTCAAGTCGTGACTCCTCAGCTAGGCATCAGGTTCCCCATTTCCACTGCACACGTAGTGTGGAAGCCACTGGCCATCCAGACAAATGACCTGTTCTCTCTCCCCCTTTCCTGCCTCTGCCACTGTATTTGGAGGGTAAAGGTAAGGGGAGGAGATGAGTGATGTCAGCGTCGTTTGTGTCTCCATGAGGGCACATGTGTCCTTCCAGCACAGAACCTAGACAGCATATATGTGGCACATGAGAAATCAAACTTAACATCAGATAGCCTCGACCCGCCACTTTTAGCTGTGAGAAATTGAGCAAGTTGCTTTGCATCTTTGAGTGTCATTGCCCCACTTATAAAATGGAGGCAATACCAGGGCTGACTTTGTAGCGTCGTTTTAGGGCTTAAATGAGATGACATGAATAATCAGCTCCACATAAATCCAATCGTAGCTGTTAGAGGTTGTCCTCTTTCTGCTTTTCCAAATCTACCCCCACTCCTTAAGGCTTTACCAGAGCAGACCACCCAGGTCTGAAGAGTCACCTGAACACCTCTTGCCTCCCCAGTGGCTGTAGGTCTCATGTGTCAATTAGTCTGCCGCACAGAAGAGGCACCATTGTTAAAAACTTCCACTGAGGCCCTTCACCGATAATTCCTTTCCCATGGCAATGTCTTTTCTCCCCAAGGTCACCCAGTGAAGGTAGGTGCTGCATGGATTTGTCTCTGTATCCCCTGGAGCACCCATCAGAACACTGGCTAGTCCATAAATATCTGTGAACCTTAGAGATGCTATGGAAACACACACCTATTTAAAGCACATAGGTACAGTTAGGTATCTGGGCTGGAGGACCCACAGCAGTGGGACTGAGGTTTTGCAGGATGTGGCAAAGCCTTGCATGAGGACAGGGCCAGGGTCACCCTCTTAGCTCCTCTTGCAATCCCCTAAGTCCCCTAAGGATGTGAAATAGGGGAGTGTGCTGAAGGCTGCAGCTCCATCTGCCTGGAAGTCCTGCCCTCGCCCACCCCATCCATTTCCAGAAGGAAGCCCACTTAGCCTGCAGCATATTATCAATAAATGCCCCTCAAAAGCAGCCCTTAGGTTTGCTGCCCGATCAGGAGACCTGCCCTCTTCCTGGCTGTCTGTCGTCAGATAGTGGATATCTTGGCAGCTGAGATGGCACCTGCCTAAAGGTTGCCCCCACCTCTTGCTTCTTCCAATTTACCACCCCACCAGGGCTATCTGCCTAACTTCACACAGCTCCTAGGGGACCCCACGCTCTGTCGAGGTTTAGTATATGCTAGGCACTGTGCTAAGTGTTTTATGTACGATATCCTACTTTAACCCTCAAATAACTAACTTTCTAAGGTAGAGGCTCATTTTACAGATGAGCAAACTGAGACCCAAAGATGTCACACAACTTGTCCAAGGTCATGCAGTAAGTGGCTTCACACTCTAACTTGTACTTCAGATATTTCTGTGAAATTGTGTTTACTCTAGAAAACTGTGAACCCTTTGGGAGGAGTCCAGATTCGCTTCTCTCTCACCTCCCCTGTTGCACAGAGATGGGACCTTGCACAGACTGCATGTTCTAAATTTTAATAGAACTACTGAGCATGAGTCATCACCAAGGAGCTCGTTAGAAATGCAGAACCTCAGGCCCCACCCAAGTCCTACTGAATCAGAATTCGCATTTTCACAAGAGAAACCAGGAGATTGATTTGCTCATCAAAGTTTGGGACCACACTGGTCTAAACTGACTTGAATGGCTGCTGCTATACAGGCACCCACAAGCCAAGCAAACACAGGAAAACAAAACCAAAAAACCCACAAGGCTCTTGATCTTGGAGATTGAACCTCTGGAGGAAGCACAGAGCCAAAAGATTAGGGCTGGTGGGTTCCTTTTGCCTCACTCAGCTTCCACTTCCTGGGTGCAGATCTTAGCCCTGGGATCTGGACAGCAATGGGACGTCTTTTGAGCGCCACCTGCTGTCCTTGTTGAGGTTTGCATCACGCATTTCTGCCCCAGGTATTCCCTCGGAGAGCGCAGGGTCTGACCCTCCAGTAGCGGATATCCCTTGGTTCTTTCTCGCGCTGTTTATTTCTGCTCCTTCAACATTCACCATTCTCTATTCCTGTCCCTGATAACTCCTTACTCTCTAAATGACAACAATGCAGCACTCTGTGTTTGCTTAGCCCTTGACCTTCTCAATTCAGTTCAATTTTTCAGGCATTTGCTCAGCTCTTGGCTGCAATGTATTAAGACTTCAAAGGAACGTTCTTCTTACTCGCCTCAAAGCAAGTGGTCAATAAACAAACCAGGCCCTGAGTGTTCCAACTAAAGGTAAAAGCATAAAGATTTAAAAACTGATCCCTACAAGAAAGTATGTGCAACATTCTCACGGGCATATTTCTATTCACTTATATCTATTTTAAATCAATAAGAAAAGGAAAACTATAATCCAAGCACAGCTGCATTAAAAGAAAAAGAGAAAAAGGAAAGCACCCAAATAGAAAACTGGGAACTACATATAAATAAGTTCATAGCAGAAGAAATGCAAATGGTCAAAGACATTTTAAAGAAATTTACTTACTTTATACCTTGCTTACCTTCTTTTGAAATAATTAGATTTTTAAAAATTGCTCCATTTTCCCATCACCTTCTTAACTGTACATTCTTTTATTATTCTTTTAATGATTACCTCGAAGATTACAACATTCATCCTCAAATTATTAGTCCACTGTCATTCATACTTTTACCACTCCCCAGATAATACAGGAATCTCACAACAATTTAACTCCACTGTTCTGCTTTTACTTTTTCGCTATTATTGTCAAGTAATTCTTCATATATTTTTACCTGTTAAGATGATGTTATTGCTCTATGTTGTCAATATCATATATTTTCCCCACATATTTACTTCTTTTCCTTCTTTCCTGTATTTCTGTGCTTCCATTAGGATCGTTTTCTTTCTGCCTGAAGAATTACCTTTAGTCTTTCTTTTAACACTGCTGTCTTGAAAATGAAGTCTCTCTATTTTTATTTGTAAACCTCTTTTATTCCACCTTTATTTTTGAGGAACATTTTTCTCTGTAGAAATTCTAGATTTAGCTAGGCGTGGTGGAGCGCACCAGTAGTCCCAGGTACTCAAGGTGGGAGAATTGCTTGAGCCCCAGGAGTTCAAGGCTGCAGTGAGCTGTGATCATGCCACTACACTCCAGCCTGAGCAACAGAGGAAGACTTCATCCCAGAAAAAAAAATAAAAAGGAAGTTCCAGATTGGCAGCTATTTTCTTTTAGCCCTTTAAAGATTACCACGTACATCCTTGACTTTCATTGTCTCCTGATTTACATCATTTATCTTGAGAGAATTATTATTGCTCCTCTAAAAGTAATGTGTCTTTTTTTCCCTTAGCCAATTTTTTAGAATTCTCTTTGTCTTTGGTTTTACACAGTGCCCCTAGGTGTGAATTTTTTTGTATTTATTTTGCTTGAGACTTAAGAGTTTCTTTAATCTGTGACTGAATGTCTTTCATTAAGATTGTAAAAGTCATAGTCAGTAACTCATCAACTATTGCTTCTCACCTGGTCATTTACTCTCCTTGACTTGAGTGACAATACTCCCACGAAATGTATTTTGATCTTTACACCATGTTCCACATGCTCTTACACTCTTTTCTGTATTTCCCATTCTTTTTTCCCACTCTGTGTTTCAATGAGTATTTTCTACTCACCTATCTTGCAGTTTACTAATCCTCTCTCCTGTCGTGTCTAATCTGCTGTTAAATGCATCTGTAGAGGTTTTTGTTTCAGTGATTGGGTTTTTTAGTTCCAGAATCTCCATGTGATTCTTTTTAAAGGTAGTTCTAGCTCTCCATCTACTTTTTTCAGTGTAATAAAGTCTACATATGATAACACCAATACATTGTTCTTCTTTGGATTTGCTTCTGTTGTCTATTTTATTTGGTCCTGTCTCCTGGAATACCTGCTACTTTTTATTAAATGTTGGATGCTAGAGAGAATGAAAAATTATAGAGGCTCTGGATGATGTTATTCTCCAGAAAAGATGCAAATTTTTGTTTCAGGCAGTTAGAGTACAGTTGAATCACTTAATCCAGTCAGGAATTGAGATGTTCCTGGTTTTGTGTGGGCTGTTCTATTTCTGGATTGCCCTTGTTCCTAGGTCATAGCCCTTTAGGAGCCTCACTAAAACCCTATAGTGTTTACCAGATTCTTCTTTCTTATCAGACCCTGAACTCCAATTTTTGAATCCCTAACACTCTAGGAGGGCCAAAAGTTATGCTTAGCTTAACCGCAGCTTACTGCTTTGTGTCTGCCTCATCCCTACCCCAAAAATAATTTGGCAAATTTTCAGGGAGAAAAAAGCTGCATAGAATGTGGGGCTCACCTCTCTTGTGCCCCAGGATCTTGGTTCCTTAAATTCCATTTGCTTTGGACTCCAATTTTTTTTTTTTTTTTTTTTTTTTTTGGAGACAGGGTCTCACCCTATTGCCCAGGCTGAAGTGCAGTGGCATGATCATAGTACACTGCAGCCTTGAACTCCTGGGCTCAGGCACATTGCACTCTAAAAGAATCCTAGTCTGATACAAGCCATTCTGTCATGACCAGAGCAAAAATCAACTAATCTGGGGAAAATAGACCACGAAGGTGGGAGGCTGAGGCAGGCGGATCGCTCGAGGTCGGGAGTTCAAGACCAGCCTGAGCAAGAGCAAGACCCCGCCTCTACTAAATAAATAGAAAGAAATTAATTGGCCAACTAAAATATATAGAAAAAATTAGCCAGGCATGCCTGTAGTCCCAGCTACTCGGGAGGCTGAGGCAGAAAGATTGCTTGAGCCCAGGAGTTTGAGGTTGTTGTAAGCTAGGCTGACACCACAGCACTCTAGTCCAGGCAACAGAGTGAGACTCTGTCTCAAAAAAACAAAAAACAAAAAAAAAGTAGACCATGAAGGGAGAAAAGCAGAAACAGTAAACCAAGGACTGGGACTAGGACTACAGGCACAAGCCACGATGCCCGGCTAATTTTTTCTATTTTTTTTTTTAATTTTTAGTAGAGACAGGGTCTCACTCTTGCTCAGACTGGTCTTGAACTCCTGAGCTCAATTGATCCTCCTACCTCAGTCTCCTAGAGTGCTAGGATTATAGGCGTGAGCCACCACACCCCAGCCTGATGATGATGTCTTAAGCTTACTGACAGTAATGACAGAGAGAAGTAGAAGATTTTAAGATGTTTTTGTGTTGGTAAAGATAGTTACAATAACATCCAGCCAAGGTGGGTGGGGGTGACAGAAGGGAATTTCATATGTTGCTAGAGGGAGTCTAAATTGGCACAACCTTTCTGAAAGGAAAATTGACAATATTTATCACAAGTTTTTAAAATATCCTTTGAACTATCAATTCTACTTCTAGTGACTTATTTTAAGGAAACATCACCAAGATTTGCAATAAAAACACTTATTGCAGAAATTTTTTATAATAGGGAAAAATTGGAAACAAACTAAATATCAATCAACATGAGATTAATTAAATAAATTACTACATCCATTAAAAATGAGGGTGTAAAAGAATGTTTATTGGGTTCACAAGATAACAATTGAAAAAAATTAGGTCCTAGAGGAATTTATACAATGTGATCCCACTTATCTTAAAAATAATTATACATTATACTTATACATATGAAATATAAATAATTATACATGGAATATATAATTATTTTAAACACAGCTACATATTATATATGGCTACATATTATACATGTTTTATATATATGTGTGTGCGGGTGTGTATATATATATATATGCTGGAAGAATAAACACCAAAATATTAATGGTAGTTATCTGCAGAAGTGGTGTAGAGCTTGTATTTGTGTGTGTGTGTGCTTTTACGAATTTTCCACATTTTTTTCAATAGTAGTGCTGTTTTTATCATCAAAAAAATTTTTTTATTTTCACTCCTGACTCTGTCCCTGAGCCTGGCCTTACCTGTCTCAAGAATCGAGGCCTCTCAGCTGTCAGGGAGGATTTATGTCCAGGGATGGAGAGTGCAGACTCAGGAAATCCTCGCTCAGAGGCAGCCAGCTAGCTTCCAGCACCGGTTCTCCGGCTGCTGCCACCACCCCGAGGAGTGGGGAGAGGTTTCCCTTCCACATACCGCGTCCCTGAGAACAAACCTCCTCGCTTCTTGGTTAGCTTCCCTCCCCTGCCCGTCTGGAAACATCTCTGCCCCTGGGGCTGGTCACTGGACACGCCGGCGCATTCAACGGCAGGCTGAGGGCAGGGAGCACGCAGAGGCGAGATGGAGGACAGGAGCGCAGCCCCATGCGGGCGGGCGCGAGCTTGGGGCATTACTCAGACCCTTCCTGCTCGCCTGGTGCCCCGCCCTGCAGGTCTTTGCCTCCTCCCAGCCGGCACCCGCCGGTCACTGTCCTTCCTTGCTGGTTTCATCCTCGAGTCCAAGCTGTTTTTCTCAGGATTCTTTCATTTGATCCCCATCTGTGGCTTCCCCTCCAAGGGGCTCTCAGGTCAAGCATTTAAATCGGGCCTTGGGCCTTGGGCTTAGCCACAGAAAGTCCCGGAGTCACCCCTTTCTGTCCCAAGCCTGTATCGCCTACCCAGGCTGCCAACCTTCATGCCCTCGTCCCAGGGTCCCCACGCACGGCAACTTTAGATGTGGCACAAGTGAACTTTTTTTTACTTAAAAGTGTGTATTAATTTTGCCATTTATCAAAATATAATTAGAACATCAAACCTGAAATCACAGGTTCTAATTATATTTTTAAAGTATAGATGCTTATATTTGAAGTCTTTCTGAGATATGGATGCTTATACTTAAAGTATTTCTAAGGGATGAATTATTTTTTAAGGTATGGATATTTTTAAGGTATAGATGCTTAGGATGAGGCTAAAGTAGCTATTTAAGTTTAAAATGTGGCCCATTTTCTTTAGCCAAATAAACAACCATACATGTGGTGCTTAGACACAGCACCAAATAGATTATGATCTCCGAGTTCTCCTTTCTCTATCAGAGGGCCCAGCTGTCCTCAAAGCCCCTTCTGCTACCCCAGCCTTCTTCCCTCTCCTTGCCATACTCACCTCCCGCGATGCCTGCCCAGAACCATGCTTTCTCACCGACATCGGGGAACAGGGGCTCCCGTGAGCCTCTAACCCAGCTGAGGGCTTGTTCTGCTGTCTCCAGCCAGCCCCAAGCTTCTCAGTCCATTGTGACTTTGAGGAAGGAATTTGGGTGTGGATTCCAAAGGAGTTTAGAATAGAAAGCAGAGTGACTGTGTTGCCCAAACTGCCCCTGCACCCCACCTCTGGCCCAAAACACATGAGCCAGAGTGGAGAAGGCAGAATTTTTTCACTTATCACACATTTATTATTGAGCTCTAATAATCCCAGACTCCTGTGTTAGGTCTACAGAGATGAGTTAAATAGGATCCCTTCCCTCAAGGTCTTAAAAGACAGAGAGGAGAAAGATGCTGGGGTTGGGGTGGGAGGTGATGAGGTAGAAAGGCATTCTCGCCAGGAAATAACAAAAAAGGCATGAAAAAAAAATCACAGAGCCCCATAAACCCAAGGCCTTCAAGGGACTTGAGCTGAATGCCAGTGCTTTGCCCACACAGTGTGGCCAGAGACGGGGACACAGGGAAAGGCTGAGTCTGGGGGAGCCAGTGAGGGCCTCATGTGCTCGCTGGGTGTGAGCTTTGTCCTGAGGGCACAGAAGACTTCGGAGGGAGGGAAAGGCATGGGGTGAGACCTACGGCCACTTCATAGTGTTAAGCTACGGGGGCTGAGGGACTGAGGGCCTGGGGGTGAGTTGGGAATAAAAACCAGCCTTATTCCACCTGCCAAGCCATGTGCCCTGATGCGGTCTGAGAAGGAGCAAGTGCCTTTTTCCAATTTACCTCCTAAATGGAGGGGCCTCTGTGTTTTCTGTTCAGAGGCCCAAGGTGCCGCCTGTGTTACCAGCAGCCCTGGGCTAGCTATGTAATAATGGGAGAGATCCCATGAGGGTGGAACAAAGGGGACAGGTTGGAGAGAGAGATTTCAGAAGTGGGGACGTGGTCTTGGGATAAAGCAAACCTTTGAGCCAGCTGGAACAAGCCGGGGCCATATCGACTGCAGCTGGGTGGGAAGATAGTCGGGGCTGCACCAACTCAGGGTCCTCCCCTGCTCTCCCAGTAGGGACTAGGGCTAGATGGAGCTGGCTGGACAGGGCTGGCAACAGGGAGGTAAACAGGCATCTTGTGGGATCACCGAAGCAGCCAATCTCGCCTCTAGGCCTCTGTGTAGGCTTCGTTGGGGACCACTTCACACTTTTGGGATGCTTCTACCTGGCCGGTTAGGCCTTTCCATCTGCCCGCATTTACCAGGCCAGTCCAGATGCTGAGGAGTGGAGGTGGGGCAGGAGGAGGGTCAAGGGTCATGTGCACACACACTCATGGTGGGAGGTGCTGCACCTCCTGCCCCTTGGGCATTGCTTCATTGCAATGCTGCGTGCACAGGGGCAACCAGCTTGCCCCAGCTCCGCGACCCTGCCTCCCTTGCCTGGCTCTGTCCTCAGCCAGAGCCAGGACTACAACCGACCTCCACTGGCCAGCAATGGGCATTCAGGGCGACAGCTTCCTGTCTCCAGACAGAGCCGAGTGCCCCTTGTCCAGGCCCTGGTCAGTAATCTAGGCGTGCCCACAAGAGCACGTTTAGAGGGTGAAGATCATTTTCAGGTGTCTGTTTAGGAAGAGCAGCCATATAAAAAGGCCAAGAGCCTCTGCCCTAGCAAAGGTGGGCCTTACCTATAAACTCACATCCTCCCTCTCTCCCATCCCGCTGCCTACACCCTCTCCCCCTTACTGCCTCTGGGCCCATGTTTGCTCTCCAGCCTCCCTCCCCCTCTGCCTTCCATATTAGGGGTGACTCATTTTTACTCTCATTAAAATGTTGGCCTTGGCATAAGTTTCCAAATGACATGAGTGACCCCACCCTATTAAAGTTGCTCCTGCCTGCTGCTCCTACCTGGTCCCCACAGCGGGTGGAGCTGAGGTTGGGCAGAGAGCCATGGGATACCCCTGCTGCTGGACACCCAGAGTCCCTCCAGGGGAGCAGGAAAGCCAGGAGCTGCGGGGATCCCACTTCCCTGGAGATGTTCCAACGAAGAACGCTGGGGACAGTGAAGACAGTGGGGACAAAGGAGCAGGTCACTCTGGAGGCTCCTGGGGCACTTTGGGCCTCTGAAAAAGCTGCCTCAGCTTCTAGTCCTCCTCCACCCAGGCTAGAAGAAAGAGCACATCTCCAAGCACCCAGGACCCCAGCAATCTCCGAGGCCAGAGGTTCCCGCACGAGCTGCTCCTCAACGTTAGCTAGGGAGGCTACTAAAATCTCAGATGTCTGGCCGGGCGCGGTGGCTCACGCCTGTAATCCTAACACTCTGGGAGGCCAAGGCGGGAAGATTGCTCAAGGTCAGAAGTTTGAAACCACCTGAGCAAGAGCGAGACCCCGTCTCTACTAAAAAATAGAAAGAAATTACTTGGACAGCTAAAAATATATAGAAAAAATTAGCCGGGCATGGTGGTGCATGACTGTAGTCCCAGCTACTTGGGAGGCTGAGGCAGGAGGATTGCTTGAGCCCAGGAGTTTGAGGTTGCTGTGAGCTAGGCTGACACCATGGCACTCTAGCCTGGGCAGCAGAGTGAGACTCTATCTCAAAAAAAAAAAAATATGCAGGTGCAGAGGTGTGCATGGGATATACCACCTTTAGGTAAAAACAAACGGGGGACAATACACATCCATCCATATTTGTATTTGCTTATGTAGGCATAGATGTAAATAACATGCTCAAAACTAACTGTTAATGAGAGTGTAGTAAACTACATATAACATAACATTTACCATCCTAACCATTTTAGGTGTACAGTTTGGTAGTGCTGAGTAATTCATGTTGTTATGCCACCGTCACCACCATCCAACTCCGGAACTCTTCTCATCTTCCCAAATTGACACTCCGTACCCATTAAACAACTCCCCGTTCTCCCTCCCCCCAGTGCCTGGCAGCCACCATTCTACGTCTGTCTCTAGGATTTTGACTATTCTAGATACCTCATGTTTAGTGGAATTATACAGTATTTGTCCTTTTGTCTCTGGCTTATTTCACTTAACATAATGTCCTCAAGGTTCATCCATATTGTAGCATGTGGTAAAATGTCCTTCCATTTTAAGGCTGAATAATATTCCATTGTATGTATACGCTACGTTTGGTTTATCCATTCATCTGTTGGTGGACTCTTGACTTGCCACCTTTCAGCTATTGTGAATAATAGTGCTATGAACACGGGTGTACAAATATCTGCTTGAATCCTTTCCTGGGTATATAAAACCAGAAGTGGAATTACTGGATCACACAGTAATTCTATGTTTAATCTTTTGATGAATCACCATATCATTTTCCACAAAAGGTGCCTCATCTTACATTCCCACCAGCAGGGCACAAGGGTTCCAATTTCTTCACATCCTCACAGATGCTTTTTTTTTTTTTTTTAACACTTTTGAAGGGATGGTTATCTTGTGAAGAAATGCAAGGAAATGGGCAGAGGGCCAGGGAGGAGAGTTAATCTTCATTGTAGGTCTTTTCTTTTTTTTTTAATTAATTAATTTTTTTTTTTTCTGAGACAGAGTCTTGCTCTGTTGCCTGGGCTAGAGTGCCGTGGCGTCAGCCTAGCTCACAGCAACCTCAAACTCCTGGGCTCAAGTGATCCTCCTGCTTCAGCCTCCCGACTAGCTGGGACCACAGGCATGCGCCACCATGCCTGGCTAATTTTTTTTTTCTATTTTTAGTAGAGACAGGGTCTTGCTTTCACTCAGGTTGGTCTCAAACTCCTGAGCTCAAACGATCCTTCCTCTTCGGCCTCCCAGAGTGCTAGGATTACAGGCGTGAGCCACCGCGCCTGGCCCACTGTAGGTCTTTTAACACATTCTCACCTTTGAATCACCTGAATGTATTATTTATTTAACAAATTCAAATGTTTTTCCAACATTTTTAATAAAAATTTCCAAATATACGGCAAAGTTGAAATAGTTTTATGAGAATCCGTATCTCTCCCACCTGGATTCCACCATGAGCATGTACTGTTCTTGCATTATCATATATCTATCCACCCATCTAGCTATCCTATTTAAAATAACAAATATCTGCTCGCTCTCTCTCTCTTTCTATATACACACACACACACACACACACACACACACATATATAACAAATATATCTTAAATAGAATTTAGTTTTCTAGCCCCATCCCAAGACCTATAAAGTCCTCAGCAAGGCCTGAAAACCTGTTTCTTTAATCAGTTTTGATTCTGGCATTTGGGGACTCCTGTCCTGGTCCAGCTACTCATCCCCTGCAGAAACCAGACCTGCAGTTTGTCAGCAGTCAGCCACCCTTGACCAGGATTCTTCCCTTGTCTGGAAGCCCTTTACCTTCCCCAAACTGTCTCTCCAAGAGAGGTCTTTTCTTGCTGGGGCCAAAATGGTCTCCAGAGCCATCCTCATCCCAGGTCACACTTCGGTGCCTCAGCAACATCACCCCCAGTGTATCCCCAGAACTAGACACAACTCACCGATGTGGCTGCCCAGAGAAGAGACCCCTGGTCCAGCCCTCCCTGAGCTGGAAACTATTCTTCCACGATTCAGGGTGCATCTGTCCTTTCTGCCGAGAAAGGCAGGACGCTCTAAAACGCGATGGCAGTATTTGCAGCAGGCGCCTCATTCTCTAAACCAGGACCAGATTGGTGAGACCCCTCTTATCCCCTTTTAGCCTTCTTTTTGTCACAACTGTAATGACAGTAATGGTGATTGATAGATAGATCAATCACCGAAAGGGCCCTTACTGCATACCAGGCCTTGTTCCAGACACATTATTTGCATCTGTTCGTTTTAGCATCACAGCAGCCCTATAGAGAAGACACTATGATCCCCATTTTTCACAGATGAAGCAACTGAGGCACAAAAGGATTAAGTAACTTACCCAAAGGCACATGTCATATTCTCTTTAGTCACCACCACACACAAACACACAAAAAGCACTTAGGAATGCTCATGTGCTGCTCTTAATTTTCCAGATCTCCTTACTATCAAATCCTAGTACAACAGACCTTCTTGGCTAATATACCTGCGCTCTCAATCTTTCCTGATCGCTAACTCCCTCAGCCTGCCAAAACTTGGGTTTTCTGGTTTTGTGTGTGTGTGTGTGTGTGTGTGTGTTGCTGCACCTACTGTTGACCTGAGATGTCTGCCAACACTTAACAGTCCTCTGCCTCTCCCTCTCAGGAACTTGCTAGATGGCTAGAGCCAACCTGATAAATAAATTCAAGCTAAGGTGTCTCTGGCTGGGGATGCATTTACTAATGTGTGTGTGTGTGTGTGTGTGTGTGTGTGTGTGTGTGTGTGTGTGTAAAAGGTAATCTTCATAGTCAAGCTTCATGTTAGGGTCCGTAGAAAAGACATTGGAGACTTAGGAACTTTATACACCCCATACATCACATCACGTAAGTCTGAGTCTAAGGATGGCCTGGCCTGGCTCAGTCTCCTTCCTGGGGGACACACAGGGGGTTGGTACTGAGGTATTTGGAACTCCTTTTCAAGAGAGAAGGACAGCTGTAGGAAGAGTCACTAGCCACACTGCTGAAGGGGCTGATGGAAGGAGAGAAATCTGGCAAGCCCTCTGGGACTAGAGTTGTCAGATGAAATACAGAATGCCCAGTTAAATTTGAGTTTCACATAGAAAACAAATCATTTTTTAATATAAGTATGTCCCAAATATTATACTGGACATAGTTATACTAAATAGACATTTGTTGTTTATCTGAATTCAGATTTACCTGGGCATGCTGCATCTTTATTTGCCAAATCTGGAACCACCCGGGACTCCCAGGGAAAGAACCAGAGAGACTGTCATGACAGCTCACTCCCACCCGTCTTCGCGTCCCTGGGGAGCTGGCCAAGTGCACTTCCCTTCCCATCCTCCCCATCAGCTTCAAGGTGTCCATCGAGCCAGGGCCATGGTTGACCAGGCCGAAGAGGGGTCATCCTGCATCATCCCATGGGGTCATCCCATGGGGTCACACCATGGGGTCACACCCATGCTTAGCTGTGCCTTGGATCTAGTGACCTGCTTTTTTCAGAAGATAAACTGGTTTCTTGAGGGCTTCTTGAGGGGACTGAGAGGGAATCCCCCAGAATGGTTTCCAGTTCACCTCACTTCATTCCTCCCTTCTCCTTATTTTTTGCTGCTAACAAAAGCAGCATAATTCAGAGTGAAAATGCAAATATCACAGAAATGTAACACTTTAAAAGTTTCTCCAGAGATAACTACTATTAACCATTTGATGTGTCTTCCTCCAGATTTTTCTCTATTAATATTATCATGTAGAATTATCATTTCCATAAATAGAATCATACTATACAGACAATTCTGAAACTTGCTTCTAGCACTCATGGTGTCAGGGACTTCTTTCTGTGCATGTGTGTGTCCCTACATCACTGGTTTCACTGTCTCGTTCTTTATACCAGTGGTGGTTGGTCTTTTGAAGCTCTAAGCTCCTTTGAGTGTCTGATGAATGACAAATGCACACAGGGCTATCACACAAAAAAATACAGCGTATGACTTGCGGCATCACAGCCTTCCTAGGCTGATCTACTGACCCCTTCACTCTGTGCATGGGTGGGTGGGAGGGGAGGTGGGATCACTGAAATGGGTCCAGGAGGGTGGGAAGGGCTGCGTGTGATTTTTTCCATTGTTGGGACAAGGAGACCCATGCCCAGGGAGCCTCAGTCAAAGGGGTCCTGAGTCTCTGCCTCCATTCTGAGACCCTCTGACTCTCCTGAGCGCCCACCCCTGAGCCCCTCCCCAGGCTGGGGGCTCTCGCTAGCATCCTCATCAAGATCACCTGACTGAAGCAGCTGCCAAACCCCTGGGAGACGCCAAGAGCCTCCTGGCCTCAAACGGGTTGGGTGACATTCACTCCCCTGTGCTGTCCTTCCGACCTGCTCAGTCATTAGGAAATGCCTCAGCGCGGCCGTCACAATAGCAGCAGCAGGAGGAGATCGCGCTGCTGCTCAGCACCTCTGGGTGGCTCAGATCTGCTCTGAGGAAGACGCAGGTGGATAGGAGGATGCTACTCTCTGGTTCCTGGCCCAAGTGAGTCTGGGGCCCTGGCTCGGGGTGGGGAAGGAGCTTGGCAATGCTCCAGATGGAAGCTGGAATGATGTGTGTGTGGTGGGGGAGAGAGAGAGAGAGACAGAGACAGAGAGATGCCTGTGTGGGGGGAAGTAGTCATAGCTAAAGCTATAGGGCTTTGCACTGGGGCTCTAGGAGGGAATGTCAGGTGCCTAGAAGTGAAATGTCTCACTGTCTCACTGTCCTGAGGCAGGGTGGTTTCCCTGGGCTGGTGCCACCCACCCGCCTCGCTCTGTCCTCAAAATGGGCTGCTGCTGGGAGCAGCTGGGCACTGGGTTTATGAGGTCAGCTCCTTGGGTCAGCCATCATCCTCTCCCTGCCTCACAGGTGGCCAGAGAGGCAGCCCTGTTTAGGGTCATTCTGAGGAGGGAAGTTTGGCCACTTTTCCATCAGTGTTTCTTTATCTACTCCTTTGACCAAAGTCTGGAATGCCATCCACAGAGGCACTGGCAAACTAGCAGAGTGACTCAAAACAAGTTCCTTAAGTCCCGAGCCTCAGTCTCCTTATCTGTGAACTAGAGATAATGCCTCCCGAAGTTGTTGTCAGGGTTAAATAAGGAAGGGATGCAAAATGCCAAGCACATAATTAGTACTCAATAAATGGTCGCTGTTGTAATTATTTATTATTAGTTCAACACTGGTCCCACCTCACCTAGGAAGACTTTCCAGTCCTCCGCTCCCCCTAAATTCCTAATGCATCAAATAGGGTTACTTTTGGCATATTTATTGCATTGTTATTTAAGCAACTTGTGCCCAGAGCATGTTCCCTGCATTTCTTCTGCTGCCCTCTCCTTTGCCCCAGCACCCAAGACAGAATCAGGCCCTAACAGGAACTCAAGGATGAAGAGTGGAATGGAATGAAGAGAAAGGGAGAGACACAAGAAGGGAGGGGTTCAGGGAAGACTGAGAAAGGCAGGTGAGGAGGTGGGGCAGGAGGTAGCACTGTCTAGGCACGAATGGCATGGCTCTCCTGAAGCACACGAAGGAGAAAGGATTGCCCAGAGAAGACATCAGTGGGGCCAGGGATGTCTTTAGCACTCCCTGCATCCTTTTTCCTTTTCCTCGAACTCAGATGAGATGTAGAGGCTTTCCTCCTCCTCCCCTGCTCATCCCGAGGACGACAGGGCTTTCCTGACTTGGCTAATATCTACTCACCCAATCTATCAACTGGTTCTAACAATCTTCTCTCTCTCCCTCTCCATCACCTTCCCGGGTGACCTCAGACGAGTCACTTCTCTCCCTCTAGACCTGCATCTGCTCACTTATAAAACTAGGAGGTTCGACTGAATGATCTCTGAAGTCCTATCTTCCCCCGGTATTCCCTTATTTGCTCTTCTTCTCTTGTCTACCTTGATCCCGGCTTCTCAATTATACAAACAACTTAAGCTATTGGTCATCAATCCTCCATTTTAAAAAATCTTTTTCAAAAAAACTTACAGATGTCCACTAGGCTCTACAGTTTCATGAAGGACTTCCTTGATCACTGCTTATCCCCCATGCACAAGCTCAGCACCTAACATGTAGCAGGTAGCCAGTGAATATCTGTGGAATAACTGGGTTCATGGATGGATGGATGGATAGAATTGCCATCATACACCTGTTGGAAGTTATGAAATGCAGGGAACCTATTAGTTATTGGCTTAAGAAAATCATGGTCATCCTGATAACAACCCCTGTTTAGGCATCTGCAAATGTGTTATGAAAGGAAAACTACTTAAAAACACTGGAATCACCACCTTAATTTTTATCCATTGCCCATCACTTACCTAACCTACTGCCATCTTGCTCAGTTATTCTAGTTTAAGGTGAGCTTTCCTCAGTCAAGGGGATGTGATTTTTCAGTCACTCACTTAATAAGGAACATTTGGAGACAAGAGGGAAAGAAGAGAAGGCAAATGCTATGGCTGGCTCAAAAGCCACGACAGGGGTTCCCAAGTCCCCTTTGGGAGAAGAGGGGAGAGGACGTGGTCTGTCTGAACGATGACACCTACCATTTGTTGAGCATTTACTGTGTGCCAGATTTTTCACTCACATTAGGTCACTTAATAGTACTATTATTATCAACCTCATCTTACAGGTGGGAAACTAAGGCTCAGAGAGATTGAACAACTTGGCTGAGGTTACACAAACAGTAATGGTATATTAAGAATTTAAACCCTGTTCCAGTATCTGAGCACATGACCCCCTCTCCCCTAGCCTGCCCTAGCCTGTGAACCACAGTGACCATCTCAGAGACCAAAGCTGGAAAGCTCTGCAAAGGTTTTTTTTTGTTTGTTTGTTTTTTGTTTTTTGTGTGTTTTTTTTTTTGAGACAGAGTCTTGCGCTGTTGCTCGGGCTAGAGTGCTGTGTCATCAGCCTAGCTCACAGCAACCTCAAACTCCTGGGCTCAAGCAATCCTCCTGCCTCAGCCTCCCAAGTAGCTGGGACTATAGGCATGCGCCACCATGCCTGGCTGTTTTTGTATATATTTTTTAGTTGGCCAATTAATTTATTTCTATTGATAGTAGAGACGGGGTCTTGCTCTTGCTCAGGTTGGTTTCGAACTCCTGACCTTGAGCGATCCACCCGCCTCGGCCTCCCAGAGTGCTAGGATTACAGGCATGAGCCACCGCGCCCGGCCAGAGGAAACATTTGGTATTTTTTTCCTTTTTTCCACTCAAATCCCAATGTACATCCTATAACATATTTTATAGAATATACACAGTACTTTTTCAATCATTATTAATAATCAGATGATCTAACTGGGTGCTAATCCTTTTCCCTAGGTAATCTTTAATTTTATATGGGCGTGTGTGTGTGTGTGTGTATTTGCTTCTCAAGGTGCTACATGATTATTAAGGCAATATTTATTGGTCATAGTATTTAATATTTTAAAGAAATATTATGACAACTGATTTATCATATAAAATACATATTAGATGCTGAGAATAGCAAATAATAAAGTATGGGCTGATAAACTGGTTACATAGAAGTGTCCATTCTACAATGAATACTGTTGTCATAGATTGGTTTCCCTGTGAAGCAAATTCTGATACAGAGTATTGGGAGAGGACATTTACCATTGACCCTGAACAATCC
Organism: Lepilemur ruficaudatus; assembly: GCA_963574885.1. Classification (NCBI taxonomy): domain Eukaryota; kingdom Metazoa; phylum Chordata; class Mammalia; order Primates; family Lepilemuridae; genus Lepilemur; species Lepilemur ruficaudatus. The sequence continues at coordinate 24,406 of CAUYRT010051936.1, read as the reverse complement.
CACAGTTTTTGCTGCATGTGTCAAGAGTGTGCAGCCTTGATTAACTCTTTAAATAAACCATTTCTCAACGTTGTGTATGCAGTGAGTAATCTTGAGGCATGGAATAACACCTCCCTCTATGAAAAAGAACAGTCTTGCTTACTGCTTATTATAAAATTCTGGATTCCCCAAGCTTAGTGTTCCTCTTCTGTAAGGTGATACACATATGTGCACACATTTATCTGGGCCCTTCGTTTTGTTACTGTTGGATTTTGTGGGGAAAAGGGAGAACTGATTCAAATTTTATTTTCATTCTGTTTGCTGTGCCATGATTGATAACACTATTTGCCTCTGACCCAGGAGTCTTTTATCTTTTGCCAGCATTCATAAAGAATAACAGACTAACTTGTTAGCTTGAAAGTAGGGTAAAATTAAGTTTCAAATCCTGATACAGAAGTTTATATGTAGAAAGATTATCAGAGAATGCTTTCTATTGGGGGAGTAAAAGAAAGGAAAATGGGCAGAAGAAGTTTAGTTGGGATTCAGTCCCCCCAAAGATCTCAATCAGTGATACAAAGAACTTGGGAGCTGGTAGGACCCTGCAGAGATAGCCCAAACTGAGGCAAGAAGTCCGGGCCCTTTTATCCCCATGTCAAGCAAAATTTACATATAGGCTGCCCTCAAGAAGGAGTCACAATCTTGGGCAGGGTGGCTTTCTTTATCTGAAGACCAGATAAGAAGATAGTGAAAATCTGGCGTTGTAGCTCAGCATCCACCGCAGCTGTAAGAAATACTAAATGAGTAGTTACTGCTAAAACAATGAATTTCCGTTGGAAGTACATGATATTTCTCTGTGTCATGCAATGGCATTTGTGAGTTTTAAAAATACTCTCCAGAGATACAGCACTTAAAAATTCTAGGTTGCATGTGTGAATAGGCTCAAAATAGTTACTTTGGTAAGTTTTGTGACTACTACTTTGAAAAAATCCACTTTAAAAGCAGAACATAATTGTGCCAGTTTATCAATTATCAACAACTAATCCACCTATAAATTATTTCTTTTCTGATTGGAATTCTGCCTACTCCCTCCTTCACCTGAACACTTTGGTAATTTCTTACACGAAACCTAAACGTCTGAAGTATGGTATCCAAGCACGTGGATTAAAGATCCAGAAAACCTGGGTTAGAATTCTCACCTAAACTGTTAATTTTTGCTTTACTTTGGGCACATTGCTTAGTTTTTCTTTGCTACAAATTTCTATTCAGTACAGTGGGGATAATAACTGTATTTAGATCAAAGGGTTGTTGTGAACATTTGAGATACTCCACTCGGCTGTGTGCTGTGAAAGGATTAAGCTCTCAATGAATCTTAATCATCATTATTATGCCTTATCTTAAGTTATGTCTAGACTCAAAACATTCCCCTTCTTCTCATAAGGAACATTTATACAAACAAATTCTTGGACTTATTTCATCACCTGAATCTTCTTATTGGGCTCTTAAGGGCATGGGCAATCTCTTATTTAATGCTTATAAAAGTACTTGACACACACAATGAACTTGATTACTTCTTATTCATTAATTATTAATGAATAAATAAATTAATGAATTAAATAAATAATAATAAATTTTTCCGTGTTGCTAGGTTTGATCCAGAAATCTAACTTTATGCTTAGAAACTTTAATAACAAATGAAGATAAAAACAAGGCTGTAAGTAAAAATGGCTTAAGAGACAAGTGTAGTATCTGAGTACTGTGCTGGTAAATATTCGGAAATGTTTGTTCAACAGGGGAGGGTCACTAACATCACACATATGGTGTTCTTACTGCTTGATGCATTTTAGAGCAAATTTTCCTACTCTTTCTTAAAATAGAACTAGGTACAACAGCTGGTAGGGATTAAAAGAGTAAGACAAGTGAATTTTTTATTATTCAAGGTGATCAGTACGTGAATATATAAATTCACGTGTGGTAGCACTTAAGAAAGGACATCTGCTTTTTTTAGAGAAACATCATGGAAGAGGTAGTACGTAAGCTACAACTTGAAGAGCAAGCAAAATTGAGTGGAATTAAAAGATGGGTAGGAGATGAGGTTTTGGGAAGAGTGTTCCAGGTCAAATTAGTAATATGTGCAAAGTAATATAGGCGATTGAGGGAACTTATTTGGAACTATAAGTACTGTCGTTCGGTGTGACAAAAAAATGAGGGAAGGGAAATGTGGGAAGATAATATGTGAGGGATAAGATGAGGGGAGGTCTTTGTTTGATTTCCCCTAAAGCAGAGCCTGAGCCAAGGACTTGGATGTAGGCGTTTTGTCTGGGAGATGATCTCAGGAAGCAGAGATAGGAAGCATAAGGCAAGGAGAAAAAGGTAATATAAGAGTAAATTATCACTCCTTTGTATAATGCGTGCTCCATTTCACCAGGCCTCCTGAGAAGGGTAAATAATATCTCCCAGAATTTTCCTCCTACAGGAAGGGAGACTGGAACATTTACCTATGGGCATTCATCTTTTATCAGCTGAGGTTTTCCTGAGGCATTAACTCTCCCACATTTCCAGAATGCACCCAGAATTCCTGACAGTCTGATACCAACTTCTCCCTTAAAAGAACCCCTAGATTGGAAAACAAGTGAAAGACTTTCTGCATACACTTGAGATTGGCTGCTGCTGTCATGAGATGATTTGGTGTTCACGTAAACTGTCCTTAGAAGTTGCAGCTGCAATCAGAGATGGGCTAAGGGGATGTGATGTGGGCACATTGGTGTTTGCTCCAGGAAAATAAGCAGAGACCAGACCCTGAAAACTCTTGTATACTTGAAAGGGAGCTTGTAATTTACCTATTTACCTTTATGAAGTCAACTATTTAGAGTAAGAGAGTAATATGATCAAATGTGGATGTTTTTGGACATGGAACATCATATTCTTGATATAGCATATATGATAGATATGTTAAAATGTCAAAATCGATTTCATATTAACATTAAAGTGATTACATGAAGTGATACCAAGACCTGCTAATCTGGAAAAGAGCTTACATTTTTTTTCTTGGACATTTTTATGCCACTCAACTAAAAACTCTTCTGAAAGGAAATATAAATTTTTAACTTGAAGTAGTTCTTAAGAAATACTTTTTTCTTGAAGGGAGAGAAACTGTTCTTGGTAAACAGTTGCTATGTAAAAAATTTGCTGAAATATAATAACTTAAAACAGTAATTACTTGTCTTTCACAGTCTGCATGCTAACTAGAAGCCAGCTAACCAAGACTGGGATTGGTCAGAGCAAATCTAGTCCATATATTTTTCATCATTCTCCCAGGCCCAGTGGGCTGGCCGAAGCACCTTCTTGTGGGCCTGGCTACAGCATAAGGGAACAAGCAGAAACATATGAGGTCTCTGAAGGCCTTGGCTTAGAATTGGTTCACTGTGACATCTGCCTCATTCTATCAGCCTAACAAGTTAGATGGCCAAGCCCAAAGTCAAGAGGCAGTAAAATATACTGTCTCCATTTAGTGCAAAGTTACATGGCAAAGCGTGTGTGCACATAAGAAGGGGCAAAAGTAAGGTCAATAATACAATCTACCACACTGCACTAGTTTATTAGGGCTGCTGTAACAAATTATCACGAATTTGATGGCTTAAAACAACAGATATTTTTATTCTCTCACCATTCTGGGGGCCAGAAGTCCAAAATTAAGGTGTTGGCAGGGTTGGTTCCTTTTGCAGGGTCTGAGAGAAAATACATTCTCTGCCTCTGGTGACTATAGGCAATCCTTGATGTTCCTTGACTTTTAGATGCATCACTCTAGTCTCTGTCTTCATCTTATTAAGAGACTTGTCATTTTATTTAGGGCCTAACCTAATTCAGGATGACTTCTTCTCAAAATCCTTACCTTAATAATTTCAGCAAAGTCCTTTATTCAAAGTAAATTCACATTCTGAGGTTTCAAGTAGACATATCTTTTGTGGGGGGAGGACTATTCAATTCATTACACAAATTCCTTTCCAAATACAGTGTTTTGAAGATGTTTTACAATGGGAATCATCACTTATAATTTAGTGTTTAAGTTTAACACTTTAATTTTGTGTTTATTTGAAGTCATTTCAATTCCTCAATAATTCATTATTCAGTATTCAAAACCACAGGCCTTAGATTCTTAAATAAACCAAATTTTTATAATTAAATTTTTCATACAGGAAAATACTAAGTCACATAATATATTTTGCTAAGCATATAGACATAAGAATTAACAAAATATTATATGTAAAAAAATCAATGCGATATTCAGGTTTGACTTAATTTAAATATACAAAGGAAACCAAACTGTTAACAAAACCTTAAATCAGCTAATAATGAAAACATGTCACTGCATATTTCTCAATTTTACATGTTTTTAAGACACAATTCAGGTCTCAGCTCATAAATGTAGTACAAATAAATTATATATGAAACAAGTCACAAACTGATGACTTTATGCGAGTTTCTCGAAAAGCACAGAACAGAAAAAGGAAAACACAAATGAACAAACAAACACCAATAATACAAATTCTTTGACTGTAAACATGTTGGTTCAAACCCAGGAAATCTTTGAAACTATTTATTCAAGTATAGCTAAGGGGTTAGATTGCTTGTAGTCTTTAGTGTCTCCTACAAATTATATAGCAAAATTGTGAAATAAAGCAATGCTGGAGTAAGAGGTGTGGCCCTACACTGGGACCAGTTTATGAACAGTTTATTACCATTCCACAATAAGATAAACTCAAGAGTAGCCACTTTTGTAAACATTTGACCTTGCCTCCATGTCCTAAGTGTGTGACAGTTTGGACTCACTTCATTGAACAGAGTATATAGATCATTCAAGTTGCATGTAGAGAGAGCTGGGTGTTAGTCATGTACACATGTGTGATACTTAAAGATTTATTTGTCAGCTTTAATCCAGGAGTATATTAAATGTAGAATCCATTTCTTTCATCAAAAGATAATTTAAACTTTTAGGACCAACCACTGATGAATAATTGAAGGCATTTTGAGAATGCGCATCACTTGCGTTTTGGATAATAGTTAAATGTGAATATTCTGAGCATGCTGAAATTGCTTTAAAATCTCTTACTCCATTCCCATCCACTTATGTCTTTAAAACTGGTTTCTCTACCGCTATTTTTCTTTAAACAAAATATAGAAAAAGTTTTGATATGGATCATCCTTTGTCACATAGTCATCAATCCAACCTAGAAATTTGTCGTTAAAAATTATAGATATTGATATATATGATAGTCATTCAAAATATATGAACAGACATTTAATATGGAAATCACTGTTTTACTTATAACCTTTATTTCAAGCAATAATTGCCTAATGAAAAAATTATAAGTTTAATAGCAATTATCTACATTAATTTCCTCTATACTTTCAATAAACAACATGCACATTTTGTATTTTTTTCTGTTCTTTCATTTTGTGTTATTATATTTAGTGAAATATAGTTGTATGTCTAGTCAATTTAATAATTAAAAATCAGATATGTAAAAATTTATGTATCATTGTGCTTTTTCCTCTTTTATTTTCTTAATAATACCTTTTTATTTTTCTATTTTAAAAAATATTGGTCCAATAAGTTAGGGTATACTTTAAAATAACTAAAAGAATATAGTTGGAATGTTCCTAACACAAATAAATGATAAAGGCCTGAGGTGATGTATACCTCAATTACCCTAATTTGTTTAATTCACATTGTATGCCTGTATCAAAACATCACATGTCACCCATAAAAATATACAACTATTATGTACCTATAATAATTAAAAATTAAATTTAAAAAATTTATCTAAGACAGGTTGGTATTTAAAATAAAATGGTGCAACATGTATAGTTTGAGAAACAATAGAGCAGATGATTCTTCTCCAGATTTGCAGAATTGTCCAGAAATAAATGTATACTAGCATATGAATCCATACTATTATAGATCACACCACTTTTTCATGATCTCAGTGTCCAGAATACATAGAAATCTATGATAACTAACAAATATTGGGGCGGCATGATGAATAAATTATTATGACAATGATATTCACAATTGTATTATCTGACACATTTATAATGCTTTATTGATTACTTTTGAAGTCTTAGTGATTTTGCACATGGAATATTCAAAATACCATGTCCTAATTTAGTACTCCACAGTGAGTATTTGATGGTAATATCACCACATGGTACCAAGGAAATAAGGGATTGTTTTTCTAATTACTTTTTCCATCACAAGTGGTTTAGAATTGTTCCTCCCATTGGCAAATAAAACTGGAGAGTACAGCAGCCAGAAGAAAAAAGGCAACTTTGTAGGGGAAAAATTTCAGAAAAACACCTCAGTTCAGAAAGGCATTGCAGTATTTTACAGCAATTCCTTCCTTTTCGATTGTTAAAAGACAATAATGACAATATATAGGTATGTAGAATTTTTTGAGCACATAAAACACATCAGGCATCCACCACATACCCACACTCACCTGCTCACCCACCCACATACACACACTTATTTGTAGAGATTCCTTTTGATGCCCCAAAGAAGCCCATGATTTAGGTGCTGTGGTGGTATTTTGATGAGTGACCTTGGCTAAGCTCCAGTTTTCAGATATTAAACCAAACATTATCTAAGTGTTGGTATGAAGGTATTTTGTAGAGTTGAGACAGTTGACTTTAGAAGAATTATTTTAGATAATTTTGGTGGGCCTGAATCAATCAGCAGAGAGGCCTTGATAGGAGAGCCGAGGCTGCTCTGATGAAAAAGCAATTTTGCTTGTGGACCGCAGTACAGCCCATGCCTGAGAGTTTGCCTGCCCTGTGGAATTTATACTTGCCTAGCCACCCACAACTGTGTAAGCCAATCCCTTACAATAATCTCTTAAGCTCTATCTGGTTAAACCCTGTTTCAGGTGCTATTATTATCCACATGTACTACAAATACTACATTCATATCTATATAACTATAGATTCTAAAAAGTTAAAAGTTCCTTTCCAAGGTGCAGTTAATTTATAAGTACCAGGCTAAGGAATTTGTTAGTATGTTACCCATATGAGTATGGGTAACATACTAACAAATGCAGAGTTTACACTTATGTCCTAAAAATCTTCCAGAGCAAAGGTTGTGAGTTGTAAATGAGCAGCATTTGGGTTTTTATGTCATCAGCAGACATTTCACCTAGCTTCCAGCCATCTCTTAGAAATGAAGATGTGGACTGTGATATCAGACAGAGCTTGTTGCATATTCTTTAGAATATGTTGAAAATAGAAAACAGTTTACTGAACATATTTCTCATTAGTGAATGTGGGTTAAGCCAGGCCCGACTTTTTGGGGCTAGAATCAGATTGTCAAAAGCAATGGTGTATATAATGGTATATATAGTTATCTGGAGTGGGAGGATCCTATTCTACTATTACAGTTAAGATTCTGGCAAAGGCTGTAGTGGGAAAGACATATTTAGCTCTTCCATTCCTCTTCCCAGCTCTCCATTTAGAATTCTATCTTTCAGATTGGATATAATATGCATTTTGCTTTCGGCAATACTTTTTTCTACTTATACACAACTCTGAGAGATAATCAGAGTGAATATTTTCTTTTTGTCAGTCATAAATGTAAGACTTAAAGAAAATAAAAATAGACTTACTTAATTCAAGGTCACACAACCAATCAGTGGCCAAATCAAACTTAAATGCAGTTTGTCCAAGTCCATTCTACTTTTATACACCCACATTTAATCATCCTTCAAGCAGCATTCCTTCCTTTCATGTTTCTAGATAACCCAATCTATGAGTTTAGAAACAAAGAATCACTGAAAAAAAATGTCTTATTCATGTGTCATGCTGTGGAAATAACAGAAAAGATAGATCTTCCTTTTCTTTTGCTGCACAACAAATTGCTACAATGAGCTGCTTCTAACAAATCCATTTATACTCTCAGTTTTCATAGTTTTGAGGTCCAACATGGCGTGGTTGATCAAGGTCTCATAAGGCTGAAAGCAAGATGTCAACCAAGATGGTGGTTCTCATCTGGGGCTTGGGTCTTTTTCCACAATCAGTGGTTGTCAGCAGAATTCATTCCTTCTCACACTTTCAACACAGCCCCTTCATCTTCGAGCCGACAATAGCAGGTTAAATATCTCTCATACTTTGAGTTGCCCTGATTTCCCCTCTACCTTTGTCTTCTGCTTTTAAGGGCTCTTTTGTTGCAAATAATATTGGATCTCGGTTCTTGTTCTTCCTCTGCACCACTAGCCTCACCGTGTATCCTTGGGGGTCATGTACACTTTTAAGGCTTCGTTTCCTTAGATATAGAATGAGATCGCTGAAACTGACTTTTTCTCTCAGCATATTATCTGACACATAGCAATCATTCCAGGGTCTCTTTCAGTTCTAATTTTGAACCATTTGAACAAGTAGTTTAGTAATAAAGATGTACTTTTTGCCAAATTCATATCAAGATTCCTTGATTATACTCAATAAAAGTTCAGTAAATAAGAAAAAGTAAAAAAAGTGAATATGAGTAACACTTTTCAAGTTATCCATATTTCACAAAGGAGAAAATTAAGCAAGAATAATAGAGCTTCTCAGAGTCATGACCTCTGCAAGACTTATGAATTTTATTAACTGTTGATTCATGTGAAACCCAGTATCTGTGATAGCTTTGAGTCATGAATAGCAATTAATTAGACTGGTGTCACTCAAAAAAGAGTAGGACCTAACACATAACAAAGAGAAGTCAATTCTATAGAAGTCTCCCACACAGACTTTGTCATAAACTTGTTTAATACAATTGCTATCTTGGTATCCATTTTAAGGCCTGACCTTAGTTTTTTGAAACTCAATTGTACCTCATCACCTTTCCCTCAGTTAAAACTTTCCTTTCCCATATGATTACTTGAAATATAGCCTCATCCCACTCACCCACGCCCTACACACCCACAACTGCTGACCATGATAAAACCTGATGATCACACACCAGAGTCATGTAAATAAGCTATTCCCTTACCTTGTGTTTTCTTTAAACTAGCCGATCCACAACCCCCAGAGGAAGCCTAAGCAATAATGCACCTGGACCTTCATAAAGGCATTGTCCCACAGGTTCTCTCTTTCCCCTTCTCCCTTCCTCTCTCTCCCCTTGCTCTTCCACCTCCCCATCCCCCACTATCCTGTTACTGGTTGAGCTTCCTGCCACCTCCAGACATCCAGACATCCCATAGGTCTCCCATCAGTACCCCTCATCTATTTAGGCCCTGTGAGAAATTCTGTTTCATGCATTTTGAAATGTTGTCATTGTTTCTCACCTGACACACACCACTGAACCTAACTCCCATACCCCTGACCCCGGATCAGGGCTCTCCTGCAAAGTGGCTGTCTTGCCTTATTGCTACCCTCAAGAGACAGACCTCAAGACCAAATTAGAAAAAAAAAAAAAAAACCATAACAATAGAAACCACAACTTAATATTGAACTATTAATGAACAATATTTTCAAAGCTAAAATGTAATTATTCCTTCATTGTGCATGGCCCTATATATTATAAGCAACCATGAAGTTAACTTTTAAAACATAGTTCTTTTTACAATGTGTGTGGCAAGGACATTATGTGTCAATACAGAGCTTTGTTTTAAGTTGTTTTTCTACATCTGTTTTGAATGTCAACATCACCTACAAAAACCACTGTTTTAGAAAAACAATTAAATATTTTTTTAAAAAGCCTAATTTAGCAAAATCAGCATGAATTAAAAGCATCATGCCCATTGGGAATGTAGGTGTTAAAATCATTCTTGAGGGAAAATTGAAAATAGAGTATTATGGAAAAACTTTAATGAGTTTAAGTTTCTAAAAGTTCTGAAATTTGACACACGGATTTCTGTGTAGCTGTCTCCGAAGAGGCTCAGACTCTTTCTGCTGAGTTTGCAGTAATACACATGCATCATGCAAACAGACTCTAAAATGGAGACTTTCATGCATAAAGTTTACTGAGAAATGGCCTCAGGACATACAACTTCAAGAAATTTAAAGTAGGACTGTGCAGAGTAAGAAGCTGATCTGCAGTTTACTCGCAACTAAGGCCTTTGTAACCCCACATCAGCCAGTGATTGGCATCCCTGAGAGGAAGAAAACCCTTGGACCTACAATTCCCTGCAGCTGAGGACAACTCCCAGTGAAAGGCATATCTGGGAGTCATCAGCAGCCAGCATGCCCAGCAGCTGGAAGCTGGGTGCTGTGTTAGTTTTCTATCGCTGTTGTAATGGATTGCCACTGAGTGGCTTAAAACAGCACACATTTATTATCTTATAGTTCTGGAGGTCAAAAGCACAAAATTAGTTTCATGGGGTAAAATTAATGTGTCAACAGGGTTGTGTTCCTTTCCAGATGCTCTAGAAAGGATCCATTTTCTTTCTTCCCTTTCCAGCTTCCAGAGGTCACCCTCATTCCTTCACTGTGGCCTCCTTCCATCTTCAAAGCCGATAATAGATAATCAAGGTTTTTTTTTCCACACTGTTTCATTCTAGCTCTGATAATTCTGCCTCCCTCTTCACCTTATAAGGACCCTTGTGATTACACTGGGCCTAGTTGGATAATCCAGAATAATCTTTCCATCTCAAAATCAGGTGAAGAGAAACCTTAATTCCATCTGCAACTTTAATTCCCCTTTGCCGTATAACATACACATCTTTGAGAGACCACCATTCTGTCTGTAATAGGTAAATTAACCCTGAAGAAGATACTGAGTGGCCCGTAAAATATACAGTTACCAAATTAGTGCATTAGATGGAGATAAATCGTTGAGAGTGGCATTAGTTTCTGCCACATTTTGCCAAAATGTGATCTCTACTTTTTATAGTGCAGCTAACATTTACATACCATAAACTCAGATATTGTAAGTTTACATTTACAAGATTTTTAGTAAATTGATAGAGCTTCGCAATCATCACTACAATACAGTATTAAAACATTTTCATTAACCCAGTTGTTTCCTTCTGCCCATTTCAAGTCAATTCCCATTCGAATTGTCAGCCACAGGCAGTTACTGCTTTCTGTTTCTGTAGTTCTGCCATTTCAGACATTTCATATGCATGTAATAATATAATATATACTCCTTTGCATCTGGAAAATGTGCCATAAACATAACACATTGTTTACTCATTTACTGGTTGATACACATTTATATTGAATCCAGTTTGGGCTGTTATGAATAATGCTAGTGTGAACATTCATGTAAGCCTTTGCATGGACATGTGCTTTTATTTTTCTTGAATAAATACCTAGGAGTGGAAAGGTGGAGCCATATGGTAAATGTACTTTTTTCCCCTTAAGATAGTGCCAAACACTTTTCCAAAATAGCCAAACAATTTTTATTCCCATAGACAATGTACGTTCGTTCCTATTTTTCCACATCTTTGCCTAAACTTGTTTTGTGTCCTTTTGATTATAGCCATTATTGTGCGTGTGTAGTGGTATTTCATTGTGCTTTTCAACCCTATTTCCTTAATCATTAGTAATATTGAACATCTTTTCATGTGTATATTAGACATTCATACATGCTCTTTGGTGAAATATCTACTCAAATCTTTTGCTTTATTGCTTACTTGGAATTTTTACCTTTTAAATATTGATTTGAAAAACATGTATATACTCTGGATACAAGTCCTTTATCAGATATATGATTTGCAAATATAGCTTGTGTTTTCATTTTATGAATGGTATGTTTTGAAGTCAAAAAGTTTTTAATGTTCATGAAGTTAAACAATATAGGTTTTTTGCATGTTTGAAGAAAACGTGCAAACATATTTTGTTACTGTAGCCAAGAGATATTTTGCCTAGCCCAAGGCCATGGAGATTATCTCCTAGGTTTTCTCCTAGAATTTGTAATATTAACTCTTATATTTACTTCTATGACTCATTATGAGTTAATTTTTGTGTATGGTACAAGGTAAGGTTCTGAGGGTTTTTTTTTTTCCATAGGTGTATCTAATTGTTCCCTGACCATTTCTTGAAGACCATCTTCTCCCCATTTAATTATCTTTGATTCTTTATGACAAAATAATTAAGCAAACTTAAGAGTTTATATCTAAACATTTAACTTTGTGTAGTGTATAAGCCTATTTGTACATCATAATCACATTGTCTTTATTACTGCACCTTGATAGTAAGTTTAGAAATCAGACAGTATGTGCCCTCCAGCTTCATTCTTTTTAAAAATTATCTTGTGTATTTTAAAGTGATTACCTTTGCATAATATTGTTATTAATCAGCTTATAATTTCTGCCATAAAGCCTGCTGATAGGTTCATGGAGATGTTTTTGAATCTTTAGATCAATTGGGGAGAAGATGCCAACATAAAAATTATAGAGTCTTATAATCCATAAATGCGAAATTCTTACTAATTTATTTAGATATTTTAACCTTTCTTACAGCAACCTTTTGTGGTTTTTCATTGTGCAATTCTTACATTTCCTTTGTTAAATTTATTTCTGAGTATTATTCTGTTGGTTGCTTTTGTGAATGAGATTTTAAAAAGTTATATTTTTGGAATATTCATTGTGAGTATATAGAAGTACAATTGATTTTTGTATAATGATTTCATAACCTGTGACCGTATTAAATGTCACCCTGATAGAGATGTGTGTGTGGGGGTGGGGGGGGGTGAGAGCTTTCTCAGAATTTTCTACATAAAGGATGATGACATGTGTGAATGAATGAATGCAGTTTTAAATCTTTCTTTTGAATTTATATACAAATTCCTTTAAAACATATATCTTTTATACATTTTTCTTGCCTGCTGGTGCTGGCTGGGACTTCTAAGACAATGTTGAATAGAAGGTGTAGTGAAAGTGGAAATCCTGTCTTTTTCCTGATCTTAGGGAAAGCATTCAGTCTTTCACCATTAAGTATGATCTTAGTTGTAGATTTTTTTAAATGCCTTTCATTGGTTTGAGAAAGTTCTCTTCTATTTCTAGTTTGTTAAGTGTTTTATCAAAAATGGATGTTCCTTTGTCAAATACTTTGAATCTATTGACATGGTCCTGTGGGACTTTTGCCCTTTATTCTATTAATATTGCATACTAAACTGATTTATGGATGGTAATACAGTCTTGCATTTTTGGATACATCTCAAATGGCAATGTTGTGTATTCCTTTTTATATATTGCTGTATTCAGTTTGCAAATATTTTAATATTTGCCTCAGTAGGACATTCTGTATTTTTTCTTTTTTTGTGTTGTCTTTGTTTACTTTGGTATCAAGGAAATTCTAGCCCCAAAGAATGAGTTGATATGTGTTCTCTCTATTTTCTGTGGCATTGGTGAATAATTAGTGTTTTGTTTTTAAGATTTAAAAATATTTATCAGTGTCGTTATCTGGGTTGGATATTTCTTTGTTGAAAGATATTTAATTAAATTCCATTACTTGCAATATATCTATTCAAATATCTTATTTTTTTAAAGTCATTTTTTGACAATTTGCATCTTTTAAAGAATGAATCAATTTAATTTATCCAATGTATGGGAATACAGTGGTTCATAGTATTCCCTAATAATGTTTTTAATCTCTCATTCGTGGTAATGTCTCTTCTTTAATTATTAGTTTAGTGATCTATGTCTGTCTCTCTTTTCTTGTTCATACAATTTAAAAATTTGTTATTTTTATCAATCTTTTCAAAAAACCGACTTTTGTTTTTATTAATTTTATTGTTTTTCTGTTTTTTATTAATTTCCACTCTAATGTTTATTATTTCATTTCTTCTGCTTGATTTGGATTTAGTTTGATCTTCATTTTCTGGTTTCTTAAAGTAAAATTAAATGATTGATTTGAAACTTTTTCCTTTTTTTCTGATACATTTAAAAATGACAACTCTCTAAGTATGGTTTTATCAACATCTCAATTTTGATACATTGTAATTTTATTTTCCTTTTGTTCAGTATGTTTTCTAATTTCCTCTGATTTTTTCTCTGTGCTATTGGTTAAACACAATTATTAAGTTTAATTTCCAAGTATTTGGTGATTTCCCTTTTATTTTCTGTGTGGTTTTCTAATTTAATCTTTTTGCCACTGGAAAATAATTTTGTAGGATTTCAATCACTTTAAATTTATTATATTGTTTTATGACCTAGTTTATGGTCTGTTGTAGAATATGTTCCTTGTGAACTTGAAAAGAATATGAATTCTGATGACATTTGGTGGAGTATTACATAAATAATCAAGTTGCTTGATAATGCTGTTGAAGTCTTAGCACTGTTCAAATCATCTATATTTTTGCTGAATTTTGTCTGGTTGCTCTATTACTGATACTAGTATGTTAAATCTCCAACTACTACTATTGAATTTTCTTTTTATTCTTTCAATTCTGTCAGTTTTGCTTCTGGTATTCTTAAAATACCTTTCTGATGTACTGACCTTTTCTTTATTACCAAATGTCTCTCTTTGTCTCAGTTTATAGTTCTTATCTTAAAGGTTTTTTGTCTGTTACTAACATAGCCACTGCAACTCTCTTAGGGTTATTGTTTGCATTCTGTGTATTTTTCTATACATATACTCTCAACCTATCGATGCTTTTGAATTTAAAGTATGTGTCTTTTAAGTAGATTACATGGATTTTATTTTTTTTAATTCAGTTTGAAAATCTCTGCCATTTCATTGGTATGTTTAGTTTATATATAGTGTTATTGGTATGTTTAGTTCATTTATATATAATGTTATTAGTTATATATTCATAACTACATTCATAGTTATATGTTATTAGCTATGTATATGCCATTTTGTTGTGTGATTTCAATATGTCTTATAATCTGTTTCTCTTTTCTACTTTTACTGCCTCCTTTTGTATTAATTAAATATTTTAATGTACCATTTCGGTTCCTCTGTTAATTTTTTTTACTTAATTTTGAGTTATTTTCTTAATGTTTAAGCCTAGATTTTATGTATTTTAACTTACTGCATTCTACATCAGATTAATGCTAACTTAATTCTGGTTAAATATAGGAATTATACTCCAGTAGCGTTCAATTTTCTCACTCATTCTTTTTGCCATTATTGTATTATATATTATGACCATGTGAGTTATAAACCCAAAAGTACAATATTCTAATGACTGTTTTATATAAATTTATATGTTTTAAAGAATTGCAAAAAAAAAAAACCCAACAAATCTATTTATAGAAGCTTTTATTTTTACCCATATATTTTCCTTCTCTGGTTTACGCCATTTCTTCCTAAATTTTAAAGTTACCATTTGGTGTTATTTCCTTTCAGCTGAAAGGATTTGGTGTTCTATTTCATTAAAGTCAAATCTGTTATCAACAATTTTTTTTCTTTTTTTTTAGTTTCTGTTTATCTGGGAATGTCTTTATTTCTCCTTTATTTTTGAATAAGCATTTTTTCTGGATATAAAATTCTTAGTTGAAAGGTTTTATTTGCTTTCTTTAGCCTTGCAAATATAACATTTCAATGCCTTTATGCTTCCATCTTGTCTGATGAGAAGCCAGCTGTTACTTGTATTGTTCTAGTATGTGATGAGTCACTTTAGTCCTTTGCTTGCAAGATTTTCTCTGTTTTTCAAACTTGTTTGCATCAAGGTGGATATCTTTTGTAGTATTCCTATTTAGATTTTTTTTCCTTGAATGGGATGATTAATCTTTTAATCATATTTGGGAAATTTGTATTAATTCTTTTTTGTATATATTTTTGTCTTACCGCACAGATAAAACAACCAAAGTGAGTGTTCTGCTAACTACCAAGTTTACATGATCCAATTACAATTATATAATTGTGTGAGGCATATAATCCGATTGTATACTTGGAAACTGAGGAAATGGCTAGTATGTGGGTCTATGAACCAAGTAAATTCATAATGAGCTGAACCTAGGCCAGGACTCAATTTATTTCCCAGCTACCATCTGCTCTCATTTTAAAAATGGGAAAGGCAATTGGCTCTTTGGTTCCTTAGATATCAATGCCAATCCAGCCTTTGTTTACAATAATCCTCAAAAAATATTGGTGCTCCCTTTACTCAGCAAATGGTTATATAAGTATTAATAAAATGTTCCTAGGTCCCTTTGGAGAGAGACTGGGTGAAAAGTTACTGAATACTCTTGCCACAGTATTTTAGGGTTTGTGATAATAGGATTTGACCTCTAAGTCAGTCAGTTGGTTGCAAGTCTAAAAACTGGCTCAGGACTTGAAATAGGGAAAAAAATTGCGATGTTTTATTGGTGAAGCTGTTCTCATCCTAATAATCATTAATCCTTGATTAATTGTATTTATATAAATAAGTGATAGCTATGTTTCTTACTTCTAGAGACTCTTCCAGAATTCCATCTAGGCTATCATATTACGTTTAGTCCTCATGTCTCCTCAGGTTCATTTTGGCTGTGGTAGTTACTCAGACTTTTCTTGTTTTTATGACCTTGACAATTTTGAGGAATACTAGTCAGCCATTCTTTAGAATGTGCCTCAGGTGGGATTTATCTGATGTTACTATCATAATTATACTGAGGTTATGTGTTTCAGGAGGAAGATTGAAGAGGTAAGGTATTATTTTCATTATATCAGGGTTGCATTTTCTCAACATGACTTATCACTATTGATACTGACATTTATCATCTAGGTGAGGTAGTGCTTGACATGTTTCTCCAAAGTAAAGTTACTTTTATTTTTCCATCGTGGTATTCATTGGAAAGGAGACACTATGTGCAGCCACACTTAAGATGCGGGGAGCTATTAAATATATTCCACCTCCTTCAGGATGGAATATCTACATAAATTACTTGGAATTCTTCTGAATGGGAAATTTGACTCTTCTCCATTTATTTATATAATTGATCATTTATTTATATCACTATGGAATTACAGCTATTTATTTTTTAGTATGGATTATAATCCAATATTATTTAATTATTTTTGCTCAAACTTTTCCAACTTTGGCCACAGGCAGCTCTTACAGTTGTTTGCTGGATTATTTTGACATATCTCACTGATTGTGTTTTATTTTTTCCTTGAGAACTTTCTTACTTCCTGACACTATAAGATTCTCTAGTCTCATCTTATGTATTTCTTGCCCCAGTTCTAGACTGTACAATTATTCCAAAGAGCCCTAATTTATTTTTTGGAGACCAGTATTAGAAAACAAGATCTAGATGTTAGGTGTGCACATAGATAATGGAGTGCCGTTACATCTAGACCCATTAGGTAAACAGAACTGGGAAAAATATGCTAACTCTTGTGTATTGACATGTTTATCAATATTCTATATGTAAACATATGTATCTATATAAAGTTAAACATGACTTTATACTGATGTCTTCAACTCTAATCCATTATCACATGAATCTTCTAGCTTCCTTCCCTTGCTTCTCTGTAACTTCTTACTCTAATACTGAAAAACCTGGCTCCCATCATTTGTCATTCATTTCTTTAATTTTTCAATTCCAGTATGCACCTATAACAGTATCAGAATTAACCTATATCCCACTGGGAAAAAATGTGTTAACTAGAATATAGCATGTATGTATTTCTTATGCATTTAGTCCTACCAACTTCACTCATTTCCAAAGTTATTTAGATTAGCACATTATTCTTCTAACTCCTTCATTGAGGTTATTTCATGTATTTGTGATACAGTAAGATCATTTTATATATCTTGCATTTCATCCTTGGGTCCCCAAAGTTCCTAAATGATTTGTTATGAATATGAATCTTTAAGGTTGAGTATTTGTGCTAAAATGTTCTTTGGGTTTTAGAAAATACATAGTGCCCTGTAACCACTAGTATAATGTCACACAGAATTATTTCATTGACCTAAAGGATTGCCTGTGCTTTACCTTTCAACTTTCATCAGTTCCCAGGAACCACTGGTCTTTTTACCATCTTTATAATTTATTTTTTCCAGAATGTCATATAATTGGAATCATAGAGTATGTGGCCTTTTAAAACTTGTTTCTTTTACTTAACAATATGCATTTCAGATTTTTTCCATGTCTTTTCCTGGCTTGATAACTCATTGCTTGTTATTTTGGAATAATATTCTATTATATGGTTGAGTAGCAGTTTGTTTATCCACTCATTTATTGAAAGCCATCTTGGTTGTTTCCAGTTTGGGGTGGTTATGAACCACAGCTACTAAAATCATTTATGTGCAGGTTTCTGTGTAGACATACATTTTCAAATCAGTTGAGAATCAAATTGTTGAATCACATGGTACGGACTATATTTGGCTTTGTTAAGAAACTGCCAAACGGTCTTCTAAAGTGGCTCTACCGCTTCCCATTCCCAGTGCTAATGAATGAGTGTTCCTGTGATTCCTCATCCTTATCAGGAATTGATATTGTCAGTTTTTTGGACTTTATCCATTTAAATTAATGAGTAGTGGTTCTCTAAGCAATTTTTTTGCATGCAGGAGGTTTCTGGAAGATATAAGTGGTTGGTGAAGAAAATTGCAAGTCTTATAGGAAAACTATTGTTAATTGTCTTCTGTGAATACAGGAAAAAATCTTTATTGATGTACTTTATAGTAGTAATTTTTGAAATTATTAATAATTATAGTTATTACTGAATTTTGCTTATAAGTAGGCTTTAGGGTAAATTGATCTAGAATTTTACGTTTTTATTATTTAAGCAGCTTTACTATTAAATTGGATCACCAAAATCAAATAAGCTATGCAATAATTAGTACAGATGCCTGCTGGTTTCATGAATATGGTTCTACTTCATACAGTTAAAAGTAAAATTATTAACAACATAATCATAGCATAGATGACATTTTTATTTTCTTTCCAATTACATAATTTGTAATACTTCCATATACCAAGCTTATTTTTTCACATGCAATCGGAAATGTTAATTATGTTTAGGTAATATGTGTTTAACTTGCTCCTATACTTATATTAGGGGGAAATGCATTTAAAATCAAATGTACCTCTTGGATGTTATAATCTACACTTTTATTTCCAAATTGGATAATTATTAGGCATATATTTAATAGCTAACATTAGGTTAAAAATACTTAATGTGACCTTAACTTTTAGACTAAAACATGTAATTTTCACTATTTATCCATGTAAATTTTGCTATTTAACATGCAATTTTAAAAATAAATTATTTTACATTATTAACTGTCCTATATATTTAAACTGTTGTCTATTATGTTGAATTTGAAAAAATAGAATTAAATCTAAATTAGATCTTAGTTAATAAGAGTGATCTAAATTTTATAAATGTTTCTATTTTATATAACAAAAATATCCTTAAAAATGTATAAATTCAACATTTTAAAATATGAGAATTTTTAAAAATATGAATGGCATATAGGTGGGAGGAACTCTCTAGTTGAAGAATCTGACTAGAATCTGGCTGTCATTTCAAAATGACAAATCATTTTGCAAACAAATAGTCTCTTCTTCAAATATTTATTTCTTCAAAGTTAAAGATTTCTAAAACTTCAAAAATATGCTTTTTCTTTTCATTTCTAGATATTTTAAATACATTTACTTCTTTCCTCAAATTATAGATGACAAAAATAAAACTTAGAGAATCTAATTAACTTGGCCAACGTCACATATCTGGGAAGTGGCAAAACAAAAAGAATATAACAGGAATAAAACACGTCTTTCTGTTCAAAAATAACTTAAATAGGGTTTACAGTACATTTGCATGTGTGTTGTCCTATGAATCAGACTTAGTCATAGTCCAATGAATTACCACATACAGAGTGGAAAATAAAATCTGGTTACATTTTTATCATCAAAATAATAGCACTAAATTTTGTTATAAATATAGCAAAAAATTCACTTATACAAATTTTTCTCTTTAATAAAACATTTTTTTCTTCTTTTAAAGTGTCAGCTTAAAACTTTTTAAATGGGATTTTCTATTTCTAGCAATAGGATCCTAGCTTTTTTCAGTACTACCTTCCCTCTGGGGAGAACTAAAAACTGTATAAAATAACAATGACAACAACAACATATGTTTGGACCAACCAGAAAGCTACCAAGCTAGCAATAATTTGAAGGAATCCATCAGGTCCGGGACTTTTAACCCAATGTAATCTCATGGGCCCTTACAAGCTGCAGTAGAGTCAGAAGTGGCAGGCAGAGGGGCAATGAGGTGGAAGGGGAAGTTGGAGAGATTTGAAGAGAGGGACTTGACTGGCCACTGCTGGTTTGAAAGGTGAAGGGGGCCCAAGTCAAGGAATGCAGATGGTCTCTAGATGCTAAGAATGACTCCTGGCCAACAGCCAGCAAGGGAACAGGGGCCTCAGTCCTACAACCACAAGGAACTGGATTCTGCTAGCAGTTTGAATGAGGCTGGAAGTGCATGCACCCCCAAGCCTTCCAAGAAGAGCCCAACCAGATGACACCTTGATTTTGGCAATGTGAAACCCAGAGCAGAGAAACTGGTTGAGCCAGCCTATGCTTCTGACCTACAGAAACCATGAAGTAAACCTGTGTTGTTTGCAGCCATCAAGTTTGTATTATAGTAATTTGTTATAGCAGTGATAGAAAATGAATAAGCCTACTCTGTCTCAACACAGCATTCAGATTATGTCATATTTATATGCAAGCACCTGCAGTTCATCATGGGGGGCTTTCTGGCCACAGGAAACCACTTGGAAGTGCAGGGGGATTAATCATGCCTCCCAGGATCAGCTGGCAGCCAATGATTGATTGGAGTTGCTATGTACGTACCCCAGCTCCTTGCTCCTCTTTGGGGATACTTTGAGGTATGCTGCATTGTCTCCCAGAGTTTGCTAGTGGGACTGAACCCCGGTTGCCCACAGCGGTAATCTGCGTATTAACACACCCTTTGTTGAATTTCTTCATTTCCCTGTATGACTTCCTCACTTTCCTACTAGTGTTTCTTGGGATCATCTCCGAAATAAACAATTTGTACCCATAAAAAAAAAAAAAGAATGAAACCTCTTACCACAATAAAATTAAATTAAAATATAAATTTTTAAAAAGTAAAAAATAAGAATAAAAACTGTAACTTTTTTTTTTTTTTTTTGAGACAGAGTCTCACTCTGTTGCCCAGGCTAGAGTGAGTGCTGTGGTGTCAGCCTAGCTCACAGCAACCTCAAACTCCTGGGCTCAAGCAATCCTTCTGCCTCAGCCTCCCAAGTAGCTGGGACTACAGGCGTTTGCCACCACCATGCCCGGCTAAGTTTCTCTATATATTTTTAGTTGGCCAATTAATTAATTTCTTTCTATTTTTTTAGTAGAGACGGGGTCTTGCTCTTGCTCGGGCTGGTCTTGAACTCCTGAGCTCAAGCTATCCTCCCGCCTCGGCCTCCCAGAGTGCTAGGATTGCAGGCATGAGCCACCGCGCCCAGCCTGTAACATATTTTTGAAGTCTCCTTCTGTGTACCCCCACCTAATATCAACACCCCTCTTAACTTACTCCACTCCCTGCTTTCTACATAATCATTATCTTGAATTATGGGTTACCATTCCTTTATTTTTTGTTGTTGTTTTTAAAAATGTTTATATCCCTAAATACCATATGTGTTGGATTTTGCATGTTTTCGCATTTTATATAAATGGAACTGCAATCTATAAATTCTTCTGTCACTTGCTTTTTCATCAGCATTATATCATTCATGTGGCCACATGAAGCTATAGTCCATTTGTTTTTGCTACTATATATTAAGTGTTCCATTGTGTGAATGTACCGCAACTTATTTATCCAGTCTCCTGTCAATGGTTCTTAGTGTTGGTCCCAATTTATTACTGTTCAAAACAGTGGTGCAATGAATATTTTAGTACTTGGGTCCTGTTGCACATGTGTGAGAGTTTCTCTGGTCTAGGATGTGTATCTAGGAGAGAATTGCTGGATATCAGGTCGGTGCATCTTCAGCATTGCTAGATGGTGCCAAATTATTTTCAAAGGGGATTGGACAAATGAACACTCTCATTAGCAGTACATGAGAGTTCCTGTTGTCCCTCATTTTCACAAGCATGTTGATCTATCAGGCTTTACAATTTTTGCCAATGTTTTGAGTATAAAATGATATTTTAGCCTTCTGATTATGAGTAAGGTTAGATATCTTTTTACATGTTACAGTCATTGGTTTTCCTCTTCTGTGAAGTGTGCATCCATGTTCTTTGCCATTTTCTGTTGGTTTGTGTGTCTGTTTGCAGGAGTTTTAAAAATATACAGAATACTGATCCTTCATTCTGACTAATATGTGCTGAAAATGTATTCTCCTAGTTTGTGGCTTGGCTTTTCGCTTTTCTTTTTTATGGTGTTTTTCAATAAACTAAAGTTCTTATAAAAAAAAAAGAATTTGAAAGAATCAAAATGCCCCAGAAAAGAAAAAGAGAAGACCAGAAAGGTGAGCCCAACATTTGGAATCACTTTTTTCCTCCAGTAATTTGCTCATTCAAAACCAGGAGTTTGGAAACTGAAGAGAAGTTTCTGTATCTAACATAAATTGAAAAAAAGGAGTATTTGAGTTTAGGACTCAACAAAGTGTTGGGGCTTGACGTTTTTATTTGGGAGACCCACAGAGCTAAAGTTAAGAGAAAGAGGAAAGAAATTTAAGTCTGAAGCCCAGCTTCAAATCAGTTAAACCTTTGTATAGATAAAGGTGCTATGCCCAAAGCTTAACTGCCTTATAAAACATCAAAAATGATAAATATAAAGATATCCCCGCCATGACTCATCATAATAACACTTTTGGAAATCAAAGTAAAAAAATATTAAAACTTTAAAGAAAAAATACAGAATACTTTCAAATCAGCAACAAAATTGAAAGCTATTTTCTTAACACAAACAATGGCAACTAGAAAACAACAGACATATTTGGAGTCTGAAAGAGCTAAGTAGAAAAAAAGAGTTCTATAATACAGCTGCCATAGAAATGTTCGCTCCTCTCAAATCCTCAAAGTCCCGGCTGCTGAGCTCTGAAATCCACAGCTAAATTGTCCCAAAGCTACTTTCCCACAGACTGCTCTTAGCTAATGACTAAGGACAAGGACACTCAGACAAGCCTATTCCTAGGAGATTCTTTGCTGGACAGCTTTGGACTCACTCATGGACTTGGTAAATTTTTTTAAGAAATACATGGTAGACTAAAATATTTCCAACCAAACTTCTCCCCTTTTCTCTCTTCTTCCCCTTATCTTTCTGGGTCTGATCTGCATTTCCTTCTGATGACTTTCCCAACCTTTCCCTGCTCTCTCTTCATTTTTCTTATAGGCATTTTATATATTTATATGTAGATATATTTACATCTAATCCAGTCTTGACATCTGTTTCTTAGCATTTTTTGCTATTTAAAAATCTCTATAAAATGAAATATTGTGCTATTAAAAAATCTCTGTAAAATGAAGTGGTAATAGAGACATTTTCACAATAAATAAGACAGAAAATAATTGACAGAATTCATGAATTCATCAGTAACCAAACTACATGAAAGGAAAAAAAAAACCTGAAGTATCATTAAAAGAAGGAGGGACATTATCACAGATGGAAATACAGAGATGCAAAAAGAAATGTGGAAACACAAAGTAAATCTGTCAGTATAATGTATGTTGACTGTATAAAATTATGATAATAATTTCTTATTGGGTTAAAAAATACATGACAACAAAAGAACAAGAGATAAAGAGGGTTGTGTGCAGTTAAAAGTCTCCTAGGTCTTTGTATTACCCAAGGATTGGGCCCCTTTGGTGGGAACAGAACTTGTGAATGTCCTGGATTTCATTCCAAGACATGTGGCAATTTGAAGAGATTTTGCATGCATGGTTAGAGTACCTTGTCATTTGACATTGAAAGAGAAAGATTAACCTGGCTGGGCTTGACTTAATCAGGTGAGCCCTTTAAAAGAGGGTCCAGACCTTTCCTGAATAGCGAGATAGAGATAGGGGAAAAGAGAATGATGAGAGAGGAAGAGACAGAGAGAGGGATGGAGGGAGCGAGGCAGGAAAAGAAAGAAAGAAAGAGATAGAGAGACTGACTCTCTTGTTTGCTTTGAAGACGTAAGCTGTTGTAAAATGCCTCATGGCTGAGACCTGACTGTGCCGCTAGAAATTGAGAGTGACTCCCACCTAACAGCTTATAAAAAAGCATTAACTTTCAATAGGGGGAAGGAAATCCTCTAAAATTGATTTATGTGTTTAGCTGTACAACTTGGTGAATTTACTAATAATCATTTAATTGTACACTTAAAATAGAGTAAAGGCATGATATGTAAATTAAGAAGTATCCGTTATGATGCTTTAGCATATAATCTTCCAGAGATGTTTCAGTATATGTATAGATGTAATATAGAAGATAACAGTGTATATTCATAAAACTGGAATTATATGCTCAGTTGGGAAATTACTTTTGTACTCAGTGACCCACGTACATCTTTTTATAACAATAAATATTTGGGGAAAAAAAAAAGCATTGACTTCAGTCCTGCAGGTGCAAGGAC